>VUYV01000022.1:3681560-3706924 GCA_008711295.1 Anarhynchus alexandrinus | reverse complement strand
AAAATTATTTTTATAGTGGTAAACCACATTTGCTTTAAATTTAAAAAAAAAAAAAAAAGATCTCTTGATGCCTTATATAGTCTTGCACAACTCTTCCCTGCTACATGTCTATTAAAAAAAACCTGGCAGGTTGAGTTTGCTCTCACGCAGGGGGGAAGGTGAAGAAGGTATATAATCTCTCCACTTTTCTTGGCACCAGAACAAACCCACAGACGCCAGCCACCACCACTACGCGTAGGCAGGAAGAGAACTGGCAACCATTAGGACATCCAAACTCTGGGACACTCTGCTTTCCAAGTGCAAAAAGGTTTGTCTGCTTCAAAGATGGCGCTTGGCAAGTTTGGGGGAAAAAAAAATAAAAATCAGGTGAGGGACTTTATGATCCTGCAGGTCCCTTACAAAATAAAACTGGGCTCTGGTGCTTCTGCCTGTACCCCATCACTTCCAGGATGACTGTACTGAAAGTGGCCACTGGGAACACAGACCCAGGAGAGGAAAGGCTCCATGGTGCTTCGTATGGCTGGGTGTGATGCACGGAGCTGGTGGAGAAGTCTCACCTCTACCCTACAACAGAGCAGAACAAGCACGCAAACCTGGCAACTTTAATTTGCAAAAGCTTCTCCCTTGCTTTCTGGCACTTGCAGTGCCAACGCAAATCCCCCCCAGGCTGCAAGGCTGGGGCTTGTTGAGCAAGAAGTACACAGCGAAACTCTGACTGAGACTCCGGCGCAGCACAACAGCACAGAAACCACGATACACAGTCACAGTCGTCCTCGGCACAGGCACCTTCCTACAAACCGCATCCTGAGGAGAGCTGCAGAGTTATCAGCAAGGAAGAGAAACTCAGAGGAGGAAAGAAGGAAAGGAAAAGTAAGTTTGCAAGCATTAAGGGACAGAGAGATTAAGTCTGCCCTTGCGCAGCCATAGTGACTGTCAACCCAGCCCAGTCACTATATCCTCTTCTGCATCCCTTCTACATCCCTGTAGCCCCAGAGGCAAAGGCTGGTCTCCGTCCCCAGGGACCCTGAGGACCAGGGCTGTCTAAACCACCCCAACACAGTGCCCAGGAGCTGGGAGGAGGCCTGGGACACGTATCATTCCTCTGGACGCTGAGATGGGCTGGAGCGGCTGCAGGGGCTCTGGCAGCAGGGGCAGTGGGGATCCCAAAGCGGTCCCTGGCAAGGTACCGAGCCTGCCTCTGGCACAGTGCTCTGTAGACCCAGGGGGTTTGGCTGCACCGATAAACAAGTAGCTCAACCCAAAACAAATAAATTAAAATTAACATTCCTTTGGGGCTGACTCATAGCAAAAGTGTAGTCTTTTTACTGGTCTGTGCTTCCCTTCCCCCATGTGCTCCTCTCCCTCATCGGCAGCACGACGAAGCCCCGCAGCTTCCCCGAGACCAGGCTCCCGCACCGCCCCAAGCCAAGCCAGGCTTTGCTCAGCACTCCACATCCCTCTATGGGTTTAAAGTGCTCCATTTCAGAAGGCAACTCAGAGCGAAACATTGAAACACCTCACTTGGAAAACCTCACCGAGCCGTGCCCCTGCGCGGAGTCCTCTTCTTTCTTTCCATTTATTTCGCTGAAATGCTTTGCTGCATCAGTGCATTGATTTGGCTGACAACAGTGTATGTCTGGAAACTAAACAGTAAACTATTTGCTAGCCCATTTCTAGTAAATATGTCACTTGTAATATGAGGATGTCTTTGGCTTGGCTTGGCTTGGCCCAGTGGCATTCATTATGCATCACCACAGAAGAAAGTAAAGATTTCAGGGATTGGTCCTACACTGTGTGTGCAGAAAGGAAAGAGAAAGGGAGCCTGGCTCTTAGACAGAACAGTATTTATCTGAGCTGGAAGTCTTGGTAACTAAAAGTTTTTACCAGCTGATGCTGACAAGTCTTTGGTAGTCTCAACCCCCTTCCCAAGGAACCTCCTAAAGGACAGCACTGCGCTGATGGCACTTGGCAGCCTCCGCCATCGCTGCAGCTGCCGTCAAAAGGGCTGAAAGGGAATTAACTGAGTCACCCTCTCACTCCAGGTCAGGTCAGCCCAGGTCACGGCTGAGGTGGTGCGGAGAGAACTGCACTGATCAACCCGCATGTGCGAGGGAAGCCAACAGGGCTGCCAAGCGGGTGTTTGCTCCCAGCCGTAAATTCACACGTAGAAGACGCACGCTCTGTGCTTTTCCACATAATTGTCCACCTGTGAGCTTACATGTATCAAGAAAAAATAGCAGCAGCATAGGTTACTGCAACTCATCGGGCAGGGAGGAGAGGGAACAACCCTTGCTCAGGGCAGAAGCTGGGCAGAAAGCATCTATCTCTACAGCTGGGAAATACAGCTCAGCAACTCCGAGCCAAACATAAATGCTGCAGGCAAAGCTGCTCTACTGCCTGTCAAATAACAGACATATTTGTATCCTGTCCTCTTTATCTGCACAGGCCCAGTGGGAAATAAGAGAGCGAGGCGGCCAAACGCTGCCAAAATATGTGGTGAAACTGCACAGAAGCTAGGAGAGATTGCACCACTCTCTTGCTGCCAGAGAAGCGCTTAGGTCTGGTCCACAGCTCAGGGGCATTAATGGAAAATTCCCTGCAATTTCAGAGCACTTTGGAAAAGTTGCACGTTAGTTGTTGTCATTTGCCATCCCTAACTCAGCAAAACTCGACAGCTTTAACAATCTTATTTTATTTCTTACTCCTCCAAGTCCCTCTCCCAATATTTTTTCTTGATTAAGCAACTTTTCTTATGGGACAGATCAGCTTTCAGAGATCTCTCCTCCTGTGTGACCTCTTCACGGGCAGAGGTAGGTTGAACAAGTCTGTTCCACCCCCCTGGGGCTCCTTGCAGCATCTCTGAAGTGTTCAATACTGTTCTTTGCTGACTTGGTTGGCAAGACTGCCACTTCCTATGTGAGCATGTTGACTGTATCTGTATTGTTTACTAAGTGAAAAGGAAACATTTGAAGAAGTTATTCCTCATCTAAAAAACTCACATGGCTCAGCTTCCAAGAGTGCGTTAAACAAAGGTATCTGAAAAGGGGAACTACATATTCTGACCACGTTCCTGCTTTGGTCAACTGCAGGAGTCAATTCCAGCCATTTACAACCTCTGCATTCTTATGACAGTCATTAGCAGGGAGTGAGAAGGGGACAGATATCACTGTCCTCCCGCTTCCTGGAAATCACATTTGTCTGACTCCCACTCGCTGTATGTGAGTGGTGTTGCCCCTGGTCCCACTACAGCTTAGCTTCCTCTCGAGGCAAGCTGAGAAAACCCCAGGCTGCTGAGGAACGTTCCACATGAAGTAAAAGCAAGGCGCTCTCTATTAAAGAAAAAAACCCAGTTTGTCTCCTTCTATTAATTTTTGGCCTGTCCAGCGTATCTGAGCCCATTAGAGTTCATTTCATTGGCATCTGTGAGAGTACTACAAGACCATATCTGCAGTGGTGCCAGGTTGTCTGCGTTGTGGATCTGCATTGAGTAACTCCTTCATTATAGTTACTCTAGCCCAGGTTTCCCTCGCAACAAGACTCTAGAGCATGTCTGAAGAACAGAAATAAAGCCAGAACTTACTTGGTGCAAAAGTAACCAAGCTTCATCTTTGGTTTGCAACAACAGCTTGTTGGATACAGCACGTATGTTATGTATCTAAGTACCACCTCGTTAACTTCATTGTAGGTCACTTGAAGTATCTCAGCGTAGTTGGCCAGATGTAAAACAAATACATAATGGTATTTTCAATGTCTGCCTCGGCTTCTTAAACTTTGGAAACACTCTCTCCTGCCATGTGTCTGTAACACAACTGTGTTTGCTAGAGCCTGTTAACAACACAAAAATAATAGATAGCAAACCCAAGAGGAAAAACTATCCTTTCCCCCAACTTCTCATACCACAGCATTATGAGACACATAAAGACATGTTAATATGGATAGATTCACAGTCATAACTAGCAGTTACTTTTACTATGTACTTATATACAGTACTTTTCCTAACAGCGGGCTGTTTGTAAATGCAGCTGACTTCAGGCCATAATTACTACACAAACTGGTTCATCTGCCTTAAATACCTGTGTCATCATGTTACTGTTCACAGTCTCTAATGTTTTCACTTCTCTCCGGAAAACGACAGTGCCGTTTTACAGACAGGAGACTGTGGTACACAAATAAAGCTGGCCACATTCCTACCTTTGCTTTTGTCTCTTCTGTGGAGGAATGCTGTAGAATGGCAAGAATTAGCAGAAACTGATTTATGACTTCCCCTTTTTCTCTCCTCCTCTGCTCACTCAGCCCAGAAAGAGATAAACATATCTTAGACCGTAGAGCAATTGCTCATAGTGTCCAGATTATATATATGGTGCTCTTGGATGATCCTTAGCAAAGAACTCTCTCTTTGGGGTCAATCCAGCCAACTCTCAAGCCGTGACTGTAAGAGAACAGCTTAATGGTTTGGAAACCCTTGAGACTTGTCTACAAACCACTTTTAGCTTACACCTATTCCTGGGTCTTGCGTGGAGCTGCTCCCCCAGTTACCTGCACACAAGTAGAGGAACAGGCTGTTTCACTGGCCCTACCAAACACCTCTTGGACCATCAATGACCACACGATAGGAATGACTTTGTTTTTCGTTCTTAAAGGCAGCAGGTACCTCCAAGCATGTGCCTCCACAACGTCTTGTGGAGCACACAGAGGTTCAGGAAGACATGGGAAAGGAGGGATGACAGCAATGGCAAATAACAGTCCTCGTGGTGGCAGTGGGACCAGACCTGACCTGACATGTTTATACTGGGCACAGGAGCGATATGGTGGACAAATTCACACACTCGCAGCAAACCAGAGCCATTGCAGTGTTGGGCTGCCAGATTAGTGCTCGAGAAACTGGAGCTGCTTCATCACAAACTTTACTGTGATCTTAAGCAAAGAAAAGTTGACCGTGTCCTTAGTCATAATCAGATGCCAAATTCTCATGGAAGTCTCTTGAATAGATACCCTCTGTGCTCTGGTCAGATCTCCTCGGTATACTCATGTTTCATTTTTACATATCCAAATTAATCCTGATACTCCATTGAGTTTGATTTTATCCAAGTCAATGACAACCCTCCTGCTCCCCGACCTTACTTATCTTGCAGACTTTTCAGTGTCTGAGGGAGGAAATAAGACACAAAATATTGCCCAAGACCCTTCCTCTACTCAAACACACTTCTGATTATTCATTTCATTAATTGATTGCATTAGGGAACTGCAGCACCAAGCACATCACATTTAGGATACATCTGCATTCTCCTTTTTAATACCTCTTCATGATTTGCAATGTATTTCTCTCATTTAGAGGCAGAATAACATTTCTTAATGTAGACTGAATTTATTCAGAAGCACAGAAGTCAGTTGCCTTTACTACTGACAGATGCACTTCAATGTAATTAGTTTCATGACTATTAATGAAATTACTCATTTGAACTTTTGCCACTAAAATGTTAATGAGTAAGATTGGATAGTGGTTTGGTAATGGGATATAGATCCTTTTACAGTTTGCTAGTTCAGATCTGGCCCATGTCCACCATGACCAAAGGTCATTACTACCTGAAGACTGTTTGATAATCTGCGCGGGACGAGTCGGTAGCATTAAGCCCATACTTAGCAAGAAACAGTCTTACAATTTGTTCTCAGCAGAAAAGCAACGTGGAGAAAGGTCACTGCAGCGTGCTAATTTTACATAGCCATGGTCAGAAAACTTCAGTCGTTAGGACTGTTCACCCAGCACCTTTCACCAGCAATGAATTCAATGAAGGTAGAGGAGAAATAATGTAGGTTGAAAAAGCTTGTGGATTTTTTGTGCCGAGATACAATTAGCCTCTCTGACTCACTGCCACGGACTGTTTGCTTTTAGCACACTGCTAAAGAGAACTGGAAAAATAAATAAATACTAAACCCCATAAAAGAACATACTTGGTGCTTCTACATTTTAGCCAGTCACTCATTAGGTTCAGAAAAGCATTTCAGAGGTGAACCACGTTATTTCTGGTACATTGTTCGCTATCATCACTCCAGGAAACCAAAAGGTTACACATGACCTTCAGTAGCAGCCAACACATACTGCATCCTCTCTTCTAAAAAATGATGCTCTTCTTTTTGGGTAGTGATATAATTCAGCCCATCCATATGCACATCCCAAAATTAATAAATTCACCTTGACAGCACACCAGTGCAAGCCGTAAAAATTATTGCTACCTCTTCACAGACAGTAAAATGGCACATGCAACAAAATTATTTGGTCAAGGACTTAGAGGAACTGGGACCTATTAAGTTTTCATGGGGCACTTTAGGAAGGGTAGGCACAACATAATTACTCAAACAGAAATTCAAACACTGCACTCAAGCTGGTAACCCTTCTCTTATGACTGCACATCGGCTCGACTGAGGTTACGTGTCTCACTAACAGGATGATACCTCCAGCACCATATTCCTTCGCATCGCCATCTAACTCCTGCCTTTACATTGAGTCACAACACAGCCACGTAACGAATCCTGAACAAACTGCCCCCTGAAGCACTGATTTTGAAACAAATAGGCAATATACGCAATAAATGCAATAGATAAAGGCAATATGTGCAATAAACGCAATTTGTAGCTTACCTTAGCTTTCCCCTTCTTTACCCTCATAAGAATATAGCTTTATTTGGACTAGCTTAACTTCTGCAAGAGATCATTGGCAAGAGATCATCGGCAAGAGATCCCACAAACTCTCACCATTATTCTTGGCCATGGAAAATGAAATGAGAACTGCTGAGTGGCACCCAGGCCTGTGTGGATTTGACACTACGATGGGAGCACTCTTTCAAACGTAGTTATGGGCTACAGTCTTCCAATGTCCATGTATGCAGATGCAGGATAAATGAAATGCTTGTAGGGAGTTGGTATTCCATGAAATTTTTAAAATAACGATCAAGACTTAGGTTTCAGTTTTGTGCCCATTTTTTGGAAAGTTACATCATGTAGGATAGTAATTCTAGTTTATTCTTTTTTTTAAAAAAAAAAGTGTCCTAGCTTGGATAAAAATCAGTCACTCATCTAACTGGGCAGTTGTCATATATTTACGTATACATATACATATATGTATATGACTGAGTTTGCATCAGCAATTGACAATACATGAAACAGCCAAGAAGATTTTATTGACCAGCGCTGTCTTAGATTTCCCAGTGGACAGTGATTGTACACGCCTGCATTTTTCAGATGCCAAGACCTTTGCGGCGAGTCTGTTTTTTAGAGTGGAGCTGCTCAGTACCTTTTGCAAACCAGACTCTCATAAGGTGTTTCAGACTAGGAACCTCCTGGGGAGGTATTATAACCACTAGTCACTTTGGAAAACTTGAGACAGCAGTAGACAGGCGAGGTTAAGCATCTCACTTCATGCATGTTTCAAAGGGAAACTTCCACTTTACAGCCCGTAGCCTTAACGCCACAGTTATTTGCCCACTCAGAAGCAGTCTTTTTCCTCCATTTCCAGCTTTCACACAAACACATGCCGCAGAGTAATGAATGTCACACATAAGTTCCAAACAAACAATTCATTAATTAGTCAAGAACCCTCCAAACCTCACACCAACACAAACAAATGTGGGTTTCCCCATGTTATGCCCACACCCTTCAGTAACAACCCAGCTGCTCCATGCTCTCACTTGACCATCTCCAGCTGGAAGATGGAGTCACCCCTGGGGTCCTTGAGTAAATCCCCAATTGCAACCAGTCTGGGACAGCCTCTCCTCGTAAAACCCTCAATGCTAAAGAAGGCTCAAACAAAAAACCCTTTGACTAACTACTGCCTCTTGATGAGTACTTTTGTCTAAGAAGCCACGCTGTTGGTCAGTGTTGTCCTCTTAAATACAACTGCATTCAAATTATTCGCTTATCAACTTTAATACTTAATCCAAACCGACCGGATGGCAGCTTCCGAAACATATTGATATTATAAAGCAAAGGTGACAGAAGGATTGTGAAGGTGACAGAAGGCAAAACTGAATCTGTCTGAATTCAGAGGCTCAACAGGAAAAAAGTGCACTTTTAATAGCACAGCTTGAATACTACACTTTGATTCTCTAGAAATGGGGCATCTTATTCTATAATTACATTTTTCCTCAAACAGCAAGCTATGCCACTGTTTTCCTATTGACAAATCTCATTGCTGTTTGCAGTGATAATTTCTTTTCTTTTATTTTCTTTTTTTTTTTAGTATTTGGGATTCTTCTAAAGGGGGATGTTCTGCACTTCTGCACTTCACAGTGACGTTCCTGAAATAACTTTGAAGAAATAATGAGCCTCCCCTTACTTTACAGGTTCTCTAATACAACATAAGCAGCTTTACAAGGCTTAGCTAGTCTCTGCTGACCTAACTGCATATTTTACTCCTACAATAAACTAAAATAAGCAGCCTGCTTCCACAACAATTGACTAATTAGCATAGTGATTCCGTTAATTTCTTATTAAAAAAAAAAAATCCTAGTCTTTAAAAAATCAGACATATCTAATAACAGTGGATTAGATTACTAGAAAGAGAGACAGAGAGACAGACATCATCTCAATGAGCAAATCAGTGTTGTGCTGAGGTTGTTGTGTAGGTTTTGTTGTTTTTTTGGTTTGGTTTTTTTTTTTTAATTTGCAGCAATTTAGGGTTTGTTTTTTTTCTTTGCCTCTGATTCATTTTCTCAAGAGCAGACACTGTGTTCAAATCCCTGCTGGCTGCTGTGTTTGACCGCTCGCCAATCAGCACTACGGTGTTTATATGGGATCTGTCTGCTACTGAGTCACCGCGTCCCTGCAGAGAGCATGAGGTCACTCGCTGCGAGATCACAGCACCAGTGGGGACGGCCCGGAGCTGAGCTGGACTGGCAGCATCTTTTACATAAGAGGCAGGCTCCTCTCCTCGGCCTGCCATACGCTTTCCTGCCTTTGCTCCAGAAGAGGCCAAGAATGGGCTTTTTATTAACAGACCTATTTAGATAAGCTCGCGGAATTTACTATCTGAACCACCTACGTCTCTTGCACTCTGCGAAAGGGATACATACGCTGTATATACACAGTGTATATACTGATATTGGGAAGCACTGGGAGGAGAGGGCTTTTAATTGGAAAAAAAACCCAAACCATTTTCAGATTCAGCTCATCACTCCTGTGATGGCAGGCAGCCGTCAGACGTGATGCCCCCAGCTTACTTCTTTTGTGTTTGCCCACAACGGAATCAGCAAATATGCCTTTAAATTGCTATCATTAAACTTCAGAACTGGTGCCTTATGGAAAAGAAACTAGGAAGCACTCAATTCAGTTCAAACTATCAGGCAGAAAATTGCATGTTGATGCACACTTACTTCACAAGGGTTTAATCATTTTCTTTTCAAGGATTCAGTTCTATCTTATCTGAAAATTTGGCTTCTGAAACCCAAGTGGCAGCTCTGAGGAGCAGTATTTGATCAAAAACATGTCAGCCTTTGGCTTTACCCGCTGCCATCACTTCTTGCTTTCAGAAAAAAAACGGTTTGCTATCCATAACCAAAGCTCAATGGCCACAGTATTTTTCGGTTCCTCATTTTCAGAGCTTTGCCTTATGGCTGATTAATTTGGGCAAAGGTCTAAGCAAATGAACATGACAATGCGGTGGGAAATGCAGAGCAATGGTATCCATAAGTATTGCTACATCCATAGAATGTAATAAAACTACATAGGTAACAGATTAAACATCACTTAAGCTGATCCCATGAACAACAGTGAGCAAGAGCAAAGAAAGAGATGCTGCTTGTCTCCAGCAGCTGTTTATGTGGCAACAAGCCTTATCTCTCAGAGATGCCACCATCAACACTGATAATGCATAACATGCTATGAATGAAAAACTGTATATGGCAGTTAGATTAATACGATTTTTTTTTTTTACCTCGTGTCATTCAAGAAATGCCAGAAACTCAACATTAAAAGGACTTACAAGAATACATGCTTTTTCTAAGATGTGACCATCTCAAGAAGAACTGACGGGAAACACTTCTGAAAAGGGTTCTTCCCAGGTGCCAAAACATTTTACAGTGCTTGCATTATGTAGCTTTCCATGTGTTTACTAAACTCATTGTTGTGTGTATATATTAGAGTGATCAAGACAACACTTCAAGTTCAAAAACAGTCATTTATTCACAGCTTAAAGGCCGGAAGGGACCATCATCTAATCTGACCTGAGTATCTCAAGTCCTCACACTTACTCTAGGAACTCCTACACTGAGCTCAAGAAGCTGGGTTTAGCTAAGGCGTATCTACCAGGGAGACATCTGCTCTTGAGAGGAAGATACCCAGTGATACAAATGCACCAATTCCCTTACTAATTTGCTCCAAAGTATAATCAGACTTATTACTAGTCATAATTGCTGTGCATAGGACTTCACGTCTCAGGCACAGACCCTTGTTCACAGTTCCATTTTCAAGACGGAAGAGCTCTTTCGTGCTCAGTATTTTCTTTCCTTTCTGATGCGAACATGCTGATTTTGGATAAAATCACCAGATAAACACTTAAATTTTCCCTCAGAGGGCATCTTCAGCGGCCCTTGAATCACCTGTGAGCTCTTTCACAACTTCTCCAATCTTCCCAATAACACTGTCAATGCTGGAAATATGCATAATGTTTTTTTCAATATCCAAAACAATCTTTCGCCTTTCTTCCATGTTTGCCTCTTTGGACATCAACTTGAGCACGTTCTGTGGAAGGAAAAACCTGACCTGCCTAAAATAGTAACATCCAACGCACAGGCACACCCTCAAAAAAAGCTGTTTGAAATCACAGAACCTCCAAGCACCCCTGTATGTACCAATAAAGCCCATAAACACTGGCTGCGTGTTCTTGTTTTCTCTACAAGGCACTTTACCAAAGATTAAAGACATGAAGAAAAGCCAGGATTTCTTCCTTCTTGGCTATAAAAAACAAATACCAAAGCACTCACCAGCTGAGTAGCACAAGACAAACTGAAAAAAGGTTAAGCTCCCCACAAATGTTTGACGGGAGGTCATTCTCAGCCCTTGGGAAGAAATATCAAAGAAGAAAAACTTAGGATGGCAACGACTAAAAGCACAGCCTCAGACCTTAACCACCGCCTCATCAGAAGTAAGCACCAAGGCCCAAGAAGGGCTCCCAACAAATTGCAGCTCAGCCCCCACTTAACACATCTTTTGCATATCCTTCTTGGGGTTAGATGGCTGAAGAATCAAAGGAAATGCTGTGCAAACAACTCACTACGCAATTTCGAGGTGAAATTTTAATTGCACAAAAATAAAGGCCTTTGGCTTTATCATTACAAAACCAATTTTATCTTTGTCCTCTTGCATGTTTGAATTGCTCTTGATTGTGCAAGTGAACACATCACCCGGTTGTGCAAGTTCCAGCAAGGTGACATTTATTCAGCAAATATATGTAAGAAACTGAACTTCTAAAATCTTAAGATGCATAAATGTAATTATTTGCTTTCCTGTAATTATTCTAGGCTGTAATTTAAATACCATCCCTCCAATACAACTATGTAAAAAAATGAATTCTGCACCACACACGTAGATTTGAAAGGCATCCTTTTCTGTAGCTGTGGATATATTACCAATCCAATTTCATATTTCATGTTGGATGATCATAAAATGCTTTTTAATGACAATTTATGGGGCAGAAGTAACATGGCACTTCACACAGAAACTTCTAAGCCCAACTACTTATCTTCACACATGTATCTCAATAATACTGAGAAGAATCACCTTGCCAAAGAGTGCACATATCACCAGCCAAAGAAGAAAAAAAAAATTGATTTTGAGTTAGAATATGGCATTTATTTGTTCTTTCCCTTTCTGTAGCTTACAAAGCATTTTTGGCAGTAGTCCCCTTACTGTCTTATTTCATTGTTTCTCCATAAAAATTGCCTTTCAGAAGTCTACATGTATGCATCCATCCATCCATACGTCACAGCTACATATGCTGAATAATCCAGATGAATAATCCAGCAAGCATGGCAAAACCCTACAGTTTTTAATTGCAGGCTTACAGGGGGACTTAGAGAACCATGCAGTCAAATTCCTCTAGCAGATGCCTCAGAGTTAATGCATTTCTGAAGCCAAATGAAAGTACGATGCAATTCCGAACTTTTCACCAGGGATAAAACTTACCAGTGGCACCATGAGTAGAGTTTGATGGCATTTAAACCTGTCTCTGGTCTCACTTCTTTTCAGTTAAGAAAAAGGACATAACAAGTAGTTGCCAAAAGAAAGCCGAGACTGATGTTCACCTGCAGCTCTGCTCTGGTTACTGCTATTAATTATGCACAAATTCCTTGAACTTTCAAGGATTTATGACTATCTTGATGTCCTAGTTTCGTTTCACTGGCACTTACTAAACTTTCAAAGGACTTGCCTGCCTCAGGTGGTCTTTTCTTCTCCTGCTTTGGAGCTACATCATTACTACCGCGACACGGCAGAAAACAGGGAGCCCCGAGGCAAGCTCCCGCATTGCTCAGAGGATTATACATGATAATGTTTATTTGTGCAACACACACAACATCCTGTATGACCAAAGGGTTGGGGCGGGCAGCTCGGGTTCCCCAACCACGCAGTGTGACTACCTGCAGCCACCACAAGCCGTAATCACGCCGATCCTTCTCTGGGAATGCCTGCAAGGAGGACCGTCCCACCTCCCTCCCGCAGCTGGCAACGGGCACAATCTCTCTGCAACTCCTCTTGTGTAACCAAGGGCTGAATCCAGCCCTCAGTATTTTTAGATGGCAGACTGAGCTGAAATACCTTTCATTACAGGAGGCGGGTTGCCTGAATCAGTTCCAAGCAGGTGTGTGTGGGGGCATCAGGTGAAGTCGATCAACACGCCTCACACAACCAAGGGTGCAATTAAGGGGGAAATTCCCAAATGACTCAGCCCACAGTTTTGCACAGGAAATGCAATGGAAACAGAGCACCACATTTCTTCTCTAATTGTTTCCTGTTTACGTGAAAGCCAGCATTGAAAGGACCGTGTAAAGGCAAACACCATAATTGCTAAGTGGATTGGGTCTGCAAAGAGGGGTCCAGTTGATGCCTCAAAGACTGTCCTCTTCTTCTCTTTCAAATTCTCTCTGTCCCGGACTCTGAGAAAGAGGTTTCAATATACAAGGCCCTTTTCTACTGATGATTAAACACATTTAGATTTAACCATCTTTACACCTGGGAGTCATGAGGAGTGATCCAAAAAGATGAGACAGAATACAGCAAATTCCTCCTGGCTTTGCAGCAAATGGCAGCTTGAAGTCCCTTGCAAAGAAGCTAATTTTCTAAGCCTTTGAGATGTTGACCAGGAGGTTTTGGTGTTATTTTTTTCCTGGACTCATTATTCAGTCTTCCTGCTTATTTCCCAGCTTTTTTAACAGCCTAAACTATATTGAATTCAACTAAATCTAATATAGAAATATGTAATCGTCTTAACAACAATTAAAAAGTACAGACCCAGCCGATTCATTCATTATAATCTTCTAAAATGACTTCAAAATTTGCCTTCTGTGAAAACCGTGATTGACCCTAAAAACATGATAAACCTGTGAGTCTTTTCTCCCCACATAGACACTCAAGTGCAGAGAAGAACAGACGGATCTCTGCGCAGTTCTGCAGGCATGGGACTGGGGAAAAGCACCCAGTATCTACGAGTTTGCAGTTGGGGCTGTCCATTGTTCTTCTACTAATAGGCAGTAAAGAACAGTGTTATTGTATATATTTGGGTACTCCAGTCTGGTCACACCAACCTGTGCAGGCTACTGCATCGCCTGTTGTTACTGAGGAACAGCTTATGTAAAAGCTAAGATGTGATTTTATCACCTTCTAAAAGGTTACCATTAAAATACAGAGCTAAGTCTGTATCACTTAACTCTCATGCAAAGTCCCATGCAGAGCATCCAGAATCTGACATGTCAAGTGTTGAAGCTTCAATGCTCTCAGGGACTCGGCTATCTGATTTTACCCTATTCAATCTGTAGGAAAACCTTTACTTTGGGAAAAGAGTACTGCCCCTATATTTGGTCTGCTATGTCTATTGTATGGTTAGGACAGCTACTATGGTCCCATCCCTGGAGAACTAAGTAAGAGAAGAAAGCCTTGATGTCTCAAGTAAAACGGTTATTTTATAACTGAACAGTAATTGTATGAGAGATTAGTTGTTAGTAGAGAAAGTACTACTATACCCACCGAATAACCTAAAGACAATGGTGATCTTTCTTTGGAGAGCTTTTTCTGCAAGGTGAGAACATTTCACATCTCATTAAAACCTGAAATGATCTTGTGCTTTTTGCTTCTGGAAGTCTGTACTTTATGCTTCACTTCCCACTTATTTGACTTAAAACTTGGTTCTGACTTCTGAATCTACCTGCAGAAAAGCATTAAAGTGAAATGCTGAAAACTTTGCTACTATATTTCAGCCTACATTGCTGCAATGGCACAGGTTTAAGAATTGGTGTAGGTCTCCCAAATTAACATCTTATGTGACTTAGGATGGTTACCCAAGTAACACCAAAAATATACTGTCCTACCGTATTGTTGGAGAAGTTACAGAATAAAATTATATAGAAAAGAACAGTAACAGTGGTTGTTCTACACATCACTTGGAAAATGTAACCCTGAAAGGTTTGAAACCTTCTCTGAGTTCAGTGAAATGAACTTATCTGAACTTTAAAATGTACGGCATGTTGGGATTTTAGGTCTAGTTCACATTCACTGTAAGAGATGAATAAGAACCAAAATCAAAGATTTTCAATATTCAAAAACCTTAATGTAGTTGAAACCCGGGCCTCAATCTTTCACTTTGTGCAGGCAGATTTGCTTGATCTTCATCCTGAGGTGAACTGGAAGCAGCTCCCAGAAGTCAGAGAAAGGGTACCACCTCAAACAGGACCACAGTTCAGGTCTCTGGCCTCAAATAAAATGAGATGCTGTAAAACAGAGAGTATACACAATGCATAGTGAAGTAGAACCGGGGGTTTATCCCTGTGTGTCAGTGACTGTGGGTGAGGTAAGCCTCCGCAAAGCAATGCTCCTCACATTTGCTTTTGAGCAGTGCCATAAAATTGAGACAATGCACGGTGCTACTCACGGACAGTACTTTTTTCTACTGAAGGGTGATAAAACAATGTTTGCCACTGGTGTGACTGCAGCCTACTGGATAACGCACTAACCTTTGGTGGAGGGTCCAAATATAAACATAGTTATTTACCTAACTTGGGTTAGAAATAGGATTACCATTTAAATACATTTCAACGTCTACTGGGATAAGCTATTTCATAAAACAGTTACCTAATGGCAGAACTGGAGATCTCTCTCCACAAAGCCCTGGACACTTTACAGAAGTGATTATTGCTTTTGTTTACAAGCCAAAGATCAAAAGATGTTTGAAGCTAAACAGATCATAACCCGACAAAGGCAAGGAGCAAGCCAAGACAGTCATACGGATGGAGCACCGACAGCAGGATCCAAAGACTTCAGCTTTGGGTTAAACAGGTTTCATCATATACACCTTAACCATTGAAAATGTTGTAGCCCTTCATGAACTAATAAACTGCCAGGAAGAATTTAGAAGCATACTAATTATGGTATACTTGTAAAAAAACAAAATTGTGTTAATATTTGCAGAAGAACAGGTTTAGTACAACTTCTGCAAAAACTGCACCGATCTGATGGAAAATACTCGACCTGGTGCTTCCGCTTGGTGCAAAAGTATTTTGTCACAGTTGGGGAAGAGTTAATGAACAAAATCGGTCATGTGCAAGTACCTGCAATATGACTGCAATACATCTGTGGAGCATCCACACCAGCATCTCTTTAGACTCAAGCAGATTTAAACAGAGACTGAGAGGTATTTACTCATAAATCAGTCAAATATGTAAATCCCAGGATTTGCACACATTACCTCACGTTATTAGACGATGCAAGCTGACCCGGGGAAGGTCAGCAGGCATTTAGTGCCAACGTACACTTAAGAAAACAAGAGACAGAAAAACCTGACAAAACATTTAGGAAAATCACTTAGGGATTATCTCTGTAAGAGAATGAAGTTTTTATATGGCTTTGAATCCCTTCTCTTTTAAAGTTAGCATTCTTTTAGGGCTGCTCACAGTAAAGAAGAAAACCTGTCCTGTGGTATTAGTGGAAGCTTTCCCTCAGCAAAGCATGGCCGGGCTGGGTTTGCGCCCTGAAACACAATAGCAAAAATGTAGCAGCCACAGGTAAAGACTTCAAAGCTCCTTTTGTACACGTTTCTCATACCAACCACAAAAGGTATCCCTCCAAAGAGATGAACGATCAATTGAGAGATGCTCTCTGATTGTTTAGCTGCAGTGATACACCTGCAATTCTGAATAAACCAGGAAATCGTGAATAATCTTTAAAGATGAAACGCTGATTCTATTTTTTAAATAAAGCAGATGTAATGTGCATTTAGTTTAAAACCTGACTTACAAGATCAAAATGCCTGAATCCTGGAACACCACCAAATCCTAGCTAGATTAATTTTTAATCACTGCAAATCAGGATAGAAATTGCCAGCTAGTAGAGGGCAGATTAAACGTTAATGTAGTCCAGAAACTTTGAAACTTAAAATTGAATTGCTGGAGAAGCACTCTTACGCCAAAAGAAAAGACGCTCGAACACCACCGCAAAAAGCGGTGGCTGATATTTACTCTGTTGTGCTGTATCCAGCAGGATGTTTCTCCCCGGGAATCTGAAGAGGGCTGGAAGCATCCTGAGCTAGGCTTCATTTCGGCGAACAGGGTCGTACGGTCTGTTGGGCAGCTTCTCAGATGTCCTTGGCTGGCACGACGTTTTATGCCTCATTTGAACCAAACCGAATCTGTTTCTGTCTCTCTCCATCAGCCTTCCACCCAAGGCCTCCGCCTGGCACACGCATATAGGAACCCTTTTCAAAGTCAGACAGTGATGCTGCTTACAACTGCAGCATTGGGCTCCCTTCTGCAGATGGTTTAAATTTTAGTCCAAATGCAGAGCTGAAGGCTACGTTGGTTAACAACAGCAGAAAGAAATTCATCCAAGTGTCTGGGAAATACAAGTACTCTCTTTCAGAGAGCTGCCAAGTCTGAAGCTTTAAAAAGTATCAACGTACCGTGTAGGCCAATAAGTAGTACTGGATTAAACATGAATGCTAAAGGTCTATTAAAGTCATTAAAATTAACTTAGCAACTTAGACTTAATAACTTCTAACTGCATTAAGATGTCTCAACATGCTTGTAAAATAAACAGCTGGAAAATCTGGCCTAACTATCCGTACAACTAATATATGGACATTTCCTTGACTCTGCCCACAGCCCGAAGCATCTTCCAGAGGTACAAATCTCCTCCCTTATCTTAAAAAGCCAAGTGGCCAGCTTTGGGCCAGGGAGGGGATATGGCATGAAGCTGTAGGGCCAACAGTTCGGGGGCCAACCAGGGTGGGAGGAGGCTTAGGGTTTCCAGCCCGCAAGGGTACTCTGGTAAGGCAACAAAGCCTCCTCCTTGACTTTCTAAAAGAGAGGATTTGAAAGTTGGGTGGCAAAGTCCTGGTTTCCATTTTAAACTCTGCACTGAAGCAGCTATTCATCCCAGAAATTCATCATGCAGCTGCTCAAGGGGACATAAAAATTTTACCGGGAGCAGGTGCTGCAGTCTGGAGGTTGAGAAGAGTTCATCTGCTCCAGTACCACTGCTCACCCCCTCCTGTGACAGAGTGCCAATGCTGAAGAAAAAGCTTACTGCTCACCTTAGTTGACAGAAATGAAGAAATATTTTAGTAGAGCAGATCTCAACAGAGTATGCGCTACCACTTACCGATAAGGCATCTTTTTTAAAGCTCTCGTTTTATTGTCTGTTCTGGGACTGGTTTCTTTTTACTTGGGTAAAATAAATCTAAATTTATGATTTACAAATAGATGACGCCAGATGCTCTTTGACAGTAAATATAACAGAAATTCAGAGGAAGCTGGGATAAAGAAGACGGACTAATTTAATGGGGAAACAACAGCTCTGCTCATATGTTAGTCCTCACTGCATGGGTGCAAGGTGCAAGGCACTGCTTTTGAGAATCAGTAAAAATAAGTGGGGACAGTACAAGCACACGCCCTCCTGATACTGTTTGCATATATATTTGGTCCAATATGTATTCAGAATCAATGAAAAAAATGTAAATCCAACAGTGAGCAAAGCTGGTCACAAGTCCTTAGTATTGCCATTGAAATGCCTGGAGGGCTTTCAGAGCTTGGTTGAAGATGCTGACAGTCATTTCCACTACGAAGAAACAGCTAACAGGAGAAGACACCAGAAAAGCTGCACGCTTAATGCCCTCTAGCAATTACAAAAGTCACAATCAAAAATGCCAAGATTTTCAAATGTAGAATTTCTGTTTGCAAATGCTAAATATCACTGATCTCACTGAACCTGGAATACTGAAACCTGCAATACGGAATGCCAGAAATATTGTTTAGCCTGAGAAAGAAAAAAAAAATAAAAAATCAATCGTGCCTAAAAAGAACCAAAAAGGCAGCCCTTTCCAGGCTGAAGTTTCTTAAAGCAAAGCTACCGTGCCCAGGCACTCAGAAGGCTGCCTCTCTTCAGCTGCCACCGCTGCCGTAGTTTCAACAGAGGGAGGATTTCGAAGGCACCATCGGTGCTGGATTCTGCTTGGTGACATTGGGGAGCGCCGTCTGTCTGCTCCCAGTCTGACACAGAACTGATGAGCTGGAAAAGGCACGGAGGGGAAAAGCCCGCTTCATTCACAGCAATGCCGCTGCGAGGTGATGCTGTGTGGTGCGATCTCCTGGGAACGCGTACGTAACGCTCTTTGAACCATGAGGGAAGAAGTTGTCTGCTAATTAGTTCCCTGGTAATTGGCCATGCAATGTCATTCCTTGCATGAGGACTGCTGGGAAAACATTGGACATCATCTGATTAAAAAAAGAGAAAAGAGCGTTATGTGATGGCAACTTAATGAGACGGGCTTCAAACTAGCCCTTAAGCAAGATGGACAAGAAAAATAAATGGTGATCTGTTCAGAAGAGATTGAGAAGACGAGATAGTGGCAACCATCTGGGATACCCACAGACAAAATTGAGAAGCCTGGGCTGTAAAGGCAAAAAAACCTGAAGCTGTAATAGTCCTTGCATACCAACCTGGATCCTCAAAGATTTTAGAAGCATCGTCTAAGACCAGCGTACCACTGATATTTGGGAAGACACGCAGGAAATGAGCCGTACCTCCAGAAGTACGGGAGCATTGCACATCAAGAACAGACACCCTTTGAAGTGGCAAGAGACACAGACGCTTGATGGCTGCGGGTGAAAGATCAAAGTGGGAAAGCGAGCAGGGCTGCGAGGGCGCGGGGCTGCTGCAGCTCACCCGGAGAGGAGGAGCCGGATGAAGCCCTTCCAGGAGCATCCCAGGACCGGGGCGGGCGGTAAGCGGGGCCTTTGATCACTCACACGCCTCCTGGGAAAGCAGGACAGCGGGGGCCCCAGCAGCTCTGCAGTGGATGTCAGCAACGCCACGTACGGCTCCCACCCCGAAACCACTGTCAGACACAAGCTGCCTGTGTCAGTGTCTTCTACAGGTGAAAGCACGAGGCTGAATTTAAATCAATCGGTCAAAAAAGTGTTGGGGGGGGCAGGACCTGAACAGACAGTACGACCGAACGCAGGTGGTGGTGCCAAGTCCCAGGCAGTGGTGCTGGGGGTGGCCCTGTCCCGAGAGCAGCGTTTCACAGCCCTCCCTCCCACCTTGGAGGGGGTCAGACCCCTCTATTTTGTCGCTATTATTCACTTGCGGGTGAATTATATTAACATTTGTATCCAAATGTAGGTACCTCCCACTGCCACGGGAGCCAAACACAAACAGGCTGATTATACAGTGTCTGGGGCACAGCCCTAGTAACAGAGATAAAAATCAACATATCCAGGGAACAAGAAAGAAAAAGGCAATGCAAGAATGAGTCAGCAAATGCAAGCAATATGTTAGTCAGGCGAGCGTTTCGGAACGTGTTTGCGAGGTTGTTCACGCTGCCGACAAAGTCACATCCCCAAGAAACTGGACGACGCATCACCCCGGTGTGAGGGCCCCCTCCCTTCTGCAAGAGGGGCTCTGCATGTTCCCACGGCTTTGGGGAAGGCTTTAATGCAGATTTCTTCCATCGCCCCTCCCCTTAAGCCTGGGAAAGGAAAAAAAAAACCAAAAACCTGTGCTGAGTTTGGAAAGATGGAGACGTGAGCGTGGAGATCTGCTAAAGCAGAGGACGCCAGCCGTGCCGCTGTGTCAGGTGTCATGATAAAGGCTGCGGGTTTCCAGGATTAGCCCGGTCACTTTGCAGGCCATGAAACGCTCCGCCGAGCCTGTTTACAAATTAGCCCGTGGCCTGGCTCATCCTCCCGCCAGCCCGCGTTTCTTGGCAAAACAAGTGACTTGGTGCCTCAGAGTACCACGGCGATGTGCCCCCAGCGGCAGGCGGACCTGCCCCTCCGCAAATGGCCATCGGACGGCAGGCAGGTCTCAACCTCTCCTCCCTCGGGTCACACAAATCACAAACACCACACCAAGTTCAATGGACACAGCTGCAGAAAGCAATGGGAAAAAAAAAAGCAAGGTACCAGGCCAGGAGGTTTTACAAAAGTCACGCAGATTTCAAGTCACCAGCAGACTTATTTGCAGTTTTTTCTGATCTAAATCCTGTTTTTCTGCCACTTTGAAAATGCAGACTCTAATTAACTCGTATTCTTATACACTCCAGCGCCCTGAAGAGGCTACTTGCTTTTGTAGATGATATTTATAAAGCAAGAGCTATTTAATACCTGCTTAACACATATCCATAACCTTCAAAATGTCTTCTATGAGTCAACACACCCTGAATCGAACTGACATTTCTTTCCCCGTTCTGTTCTGTAAGGCTTTCTCCAGCATACAGCCACTACCCCAGAGCATGGCAGAAGGCAGCCAAAACCCCTGCCCACATTAACTGGTTCAACACTGGAGACAGGTAGTTTTATTCTCGAAGAGGAGCACTTGCACAGGGAGGATTGCACATAAGCCAATCTCTGGGAAACCAGCCCTTTTCAGTTTAATCTTCATGCTTTCTTGTGATCCCCCACATATTACCATTTACTCCATAGCCACATCGTGCATTTACATACTCTTTATTGATATTCCTGCAGGAAGCCCATGGGATGGTGGCTTATTCTGCCTTTAGCAGCACTCATATCTCTGTCTGAATCAAAGCTACAGCTAATGCTAGAGCCACCTCATGTACTCATGCACAAAAATTTACATCCTCTTCCCATTCAAGTCACAGGCATGTCTCTCACTGACGTGGACGAATCCCAGACGCCAGTTTTAATAGTGATGGTCCTTGAAAGTCTGTAGTTCTCCAGACGGGTGCCTTACCCACTCTTTGAATGAAGCAGGTTGAGCAGGATAGTCTAGGGACCAGACCGCAGGGCTTTTTCATAGCAGGCTGCAAGCTCCAGTTAGAGAGAAATGTTTGTCTAATTCACAATTTAGAGTATTTGTCCCCACTCATGCAGCTAGAAGGGAACTCCTCAGACCGCACGGGGGCAACATTTTGGGCACATGAGTCATGAGCACCTCAGCACACATGCTCTCATGGGTAGTAAATACCAAAGGATGCATCATCTCCATGCCATGCTGTCTCTGGGACTGTTTTCAGGATGGCCACACAGGCAGCCTCCAAGAAAAGCAGCTGGAGCAGTTTGATGATTTACTGCCTCCGTCGGTCCCCTCCGCTACGCCGCAGGAGGTCACAGCCCCAGGAGAAGTCATGAGAGGCTGGAACAGATGGCCGGCTCACCTAACTGCAGCAGTGGTTGAATCTGCGTGGCATGGGGCAAAAGTTCAGCTCTGCGAAGCTACTCTAGTGCCAGCAAACCCAAGGCAACCCACCTTGACACCACACCCTTGTGCAACCCGGGTGACAGGGAGGCTGTCCCTGTTGCCTCACAGGCTGGCTGATGTTCAAGGGGCAGAATTTCATCCGGCAGCCAAGCAAAACACATGATGGTACCAAGTGTATGTCTGATGTGCTTTGGCTTACTGTACGTGCAATGGGAGGCTCTGACAAGTGCTGGGAATCAAAGTCTTGCTGTCTTTTAATGTCATATAGGACATGGGAGCTAAGAAGACAGACAACAGCTGAAAGTTGGTGGAATTGGTCATTCCAATCTGGCAAGACTTGCAGTTGCAACGACTTCAGGCAGCTCTCAGAGCAGTCCTGGTAGCTGTGCAGATCCACCACTTTCAAGGCATCCCTCCTGTTGCTAGAAATGCTACATTATAGATCTTCCTATCATTAAAGCATCTAACTCACCAAGAATGTGACTGTGGGATGCAGTCTAGACCTTAACAAAGGGCAAAGAGATACTAAAATACTGTAATTCTCCATGGTAATACAGTGAACACAAGTGTCCCTCTTTCAAGATATACAGCTATTTTAACAAAACAAGAGATACCTGAAATTCCACCAAGTCAAGACTCATTCTTGAAAACTTAAACAAGGCAATGGGTTAAAGATGTCTGAAGCCAAATTCATGTCCCCTGTAAACAGACACAACACGATCTAGTTTAATGGAAAGAGGCCTACCCTCTGCCAGCAATAAATATGGATCGTAACTAAGGTCATCAGGACGCGGCCTATGAAGACAAAATGCTGGAACATAATCGTAAAAGACAACTGTGGGGAAGATACTGTGGTCTGCCAAAGCCTCCCTCAATTGTATATGCCATTTTAATTGAAGCAATTCAAAACTGCTCACCGTACTTGCAGGAGTTCATCGAGATAAACCAAAGGACCGCCCCCGGTATCTTACATACCGTGCGCACCTATCCCGAAGCCACTAGCATTTCATTTGGGAAGATGCTCCATGACACCACAACAGCTGAAGTCATGGGGACTGCTAAGGCAAGAAGAGCATTTGGAAAGCCTGAGGTCAAAATCTGCATTCCCAGCTTTAACGCCAATACCTGAGAGGTGCTAACAGATCTCTTTTTGTTATCCTAATCCATTTTTTGTCTTGATCAAGGGCATGCTACTACAGAAAGCACAGGGAGGAGCTCTGCTTGTTTAGCACACAGTAAAAAGCTGTGGTAGCTCTTATAATTACTATTTCTCCGGATAATTTAATATTTTTAATATAATTACTATATCTCTGGATTGCCCATATATCAGCCTGGTGTGTATTTTTTCCTAAATGTAGATACAATCTCTTTTCTCTTCATATTCTTGTAGCATCTTTTCCAATTATTCCATTTACAGTAATGACCATTTCAAAATATGTGAATTGTCATAATCATTTTACATACCAGATGCTCCATTACACTTAGCCAACACATACAAGTTTAGGAACTAAATCTCTTACATTGAAGCCAAACGGCAGTTTTACTGTAGACTTTATTTAGGATTTTTCCAGCTAGTGACTGGAAAATGACTTTTAAAAGTGAGGCTGCTTTGATACCAGGATATGACAGGGGCTGAGGAAAGCTACAAACAAGCACTCTTTTTCTTTTGTTACTGCCCTATTCCAGAAAGCAAGGACCACCCGAATTCATCAGAAGGTGGCAGCGGGACTACCCCAATGCAGTACTTTTCCCGCTCATCCAGAGACAGCTCGGGGCCAGGCCTGCGCTGCGCGGCTCCATCAGCCCAGCGCCGAAACACAACGCCAGCAGCTTCCCCCTGCGCAGGCTGCTCTACGTAAGGGCTTCCCCAGCCACCCGCGCTGCCGGCTTGACTGTTCCTAAATGGGAAAAAGATATACAGAAAATGAAAGAGGGAGGGGGAAAGGGAAAAATCAAGTCAATATCTGGAAAAAAAAGAAAATGCATGGTGGGAGAGAAAGGAAGAAGGATGGTTGGTAATAACTATGGTCCAGTTAGCTCCCTGGAGTCTTTCTATATTCAGTGCAGAGAAGGGAGTGGTTTTAGGATGCAACTTATCTCTCTCAGCTCCCTATTTCAGGATGAGATGACTCAGATACCTTACGTAGCAGGCGTCTATGTGTGGTCAGACAAATCCCATCACCGGTGCCTGCAGGGTGCTCAAAGGACTAAACAGTAATATAAACTGTCTAATCACCAAGTACCAGGGTCCTGGACATGCAAACCTCCTGAGGAGGATCAAAAGACCTACGTGGAGGGATCTGGGAAAGCCATGCACTGTAACTACAATCTATATGGGGGTAACATTACACAATGACCACCTCTCATGAACATCTAGGGCCAGGTTTTCAAAATGTTTCTTTCAGTAATAAAGTGGTTTCTTTCATTTCCTAACAAGCATGAGCATCCTGGGTACAACAGCATTGTGACAGTCTGGCTCTAAGTGTTCCAAGAGAGTACCTGCTGTAGATCGCATCTTTCAAACTAAATTTTGGAATTTGTCCACAATGTAAGTATTGACGTAGGAGGGGAGCTCCTGGAAAATACTGGAAAGCTTCTGGGAAATTGTTAAAAATGAAAAAAAAAACATTTCCGACATGATATTAGTAGTCATTGAACACAGACACATTAACTGAGGATTCCTTTCAGTGCCATAACATTATTTTTACCCATGGTGTTTGGCTGCCTGGAGCCGTCCTCCCTCCGCTGGGACAGATGCAAAACTCACCACTGGGTCACAGAGATGGTGGCAATGTGGCTGCACAGATCTGGCTTTCGTAGTCCAAGCCATAATATATCTAAACCTTTTCAAAAATAAGAACGAGTTTTGTCTGCCTGGGGTTCTACTCGTCTTAAACTAAACCCACAGCTGTTAGGGGCACCACAGAGCTTTTCATGGGCAGTGCCTTGCACAGGGGCAATCTTGCCTAGCATCAGACCCCCAGAAATGCTGCAGTATGTAGGACTGCATTTTCAGCNTTATGAAAAAAGTGTAACAGGGCAATGCCCTCACAAAATTACGTAAAGAAAACATTATGCATCTCAAAATACTTTTATCTGTTAAACAACCTGTTTCATCAGGGGTCTGCAATCAATGCTGTGCACTCTCATCAGCGGTTCCACCTAGCACACCCTCACAGCTTCAGCTTTTGCCTAGGAAGCGCAGTGAAATCACCATCAGGTTTTGCTGGGTTTGGATCAGCCACCCATGAGCACGGAGATGTCGCCGCACAAGGGCCAGGACCCGCCCACACCTGGAAGAGGGGACCCCGCAAGCCCCCCTGATGATGGGACCTTGAGGTCTAACATGGGCCGGAGCAGCCGTCAGCCCCAGAGCTACGGTGTCAACAGAGCAAAAGTCGTTGTGAAAGTGAAGGTAGCTAATGAAGACAAGAGGATCTAGACACCAT
>VUYV01000022.1:3668677-3681105 GCA_008711295.1 Anarhynchus alexandrinus | reverse complement strand
GTCTTGATCAAGGGCATGCTACTACAGAAAGCACAGGGAGGAGCTCTGCTTGTTTAGCACACAGTAAAAAGCTGTGGTAGCTCTTATAATTACTATTTCTCCGGATAATTTAATATTTTTAATATAATTACTATATCTCTGGATTGCCCATATATCAGCCTGGTGTGTATTTTTTCCTAAATGTAGATACAATCTCTTTTCTCTTCATATTCTTGTAGCATCTTTTCCAATTATTCCATTTACAGTAATGACCATTTCAAAATATGTGAATTGTCATAATCATTTTACATACCAGATGCTCCATTACACTTAGCCAACACATACAAGTTTAGGAACTAAATCTCTTACATTGAAGCCAAACGGCAGTTTTACTGTAGACTTTATTTAGGATTTTTCCAGCTAGTGACTGGAAAATGACTTTTAAAAGTGAGGCTGCTTTGATACCAGGATATGACAGGGGCTGAGGAAAGCTACAAACAAGCACTCTTTTTCTTTTGTTACTGCCCTATTCCAGAAAGCAAGGACCACCCGAATTCATCAGAAGGTGGCAGCGGGACTACCCCAATGCAGTACTTTTCCCGCTCATCCAGAGACAGCTCGGGGCCAGGCCTGCGCTGCGCGGCTCCATCAGCCCAGCGCCAAAACACAACGCCAGCTGCTTCCCCCTGCGCAGGCTGCTCTACGTAAGGGCTTCCCCAGCCACCCGCGCTGCCGGCTTGACTGTTCCTAAATGGGAAAAAGATATACAGAAAATGAAAGAGGGAGGGGGAAAGGGAAAAATCAAGTCAATATCTGGAAAAAAAAGAAAATGCATGGTGGGAGAGAAAGGAAGAAGGATGGTTGGTAATAACTATGGTCCAGTTAGCTCCCTGGAGTCTTTCTATATTCAGTGCAGAGAAGGGAGTGGTTTTAGGATGCAACTTATCTCTCTCAGCTCCCTATTTCAGGATGAGATGACTCAGATACCTTACGTAGCAGGCGTCTATGTGTGGTCAGACAAATCCCATCACCGGTGCCTGCAGGGTGCTCAAAGGACTAAACAGTAATATAAACTGTCTAATCACCAAGTACCAGGGTCCTGGACATGCAAACCTCCTGAGGAGGATCAAAAGACCTACGTGGAGGGATCTGGGAAAGCCATGCACTGTAACTACAATCTATATGGGGGTAACATTACACAATGACCACCTCTCATGAACATCTAGGGCCAGGTTTTCAAAATGTTTCTTTCAGTAATAAAGTGGTTTCTTTCATTTCCTAACAAGCATGAGCATCCTGGGTACAACAGCATTGTGACAGTCTGGCTCTAAGTGTTCCAAGAGAGTACCTGCTGTAGATCGCATCTTTCAAACTAAATTTTGGAATTTGTCCACAATGTAAGTATTGATGTAGGAGGGGAGCTCCTGGAAAATGCTGGAAAGCTTCTGGGAAATTGTTAAAAATGAAAAAAAAAACCATTTCCGACATGATATTAGTAGTCATTGAACACAGACACATTAACTGAGGATTCCTTTCAGTGCCATAACATTATTTTTACCCATGGTGTTTGGCTGCCTGGAGCCGTCCTCCCTCCACTGGGACAGATGCAACTCACCACTGGGTCACAGAGATGGTGGCAATGTGGCTGCACAGATCTGGCTTTCGTAGTCCAAGCCATAATATATCTAAACCTTTTCAAAAATAAGAACGAGTTTTGTCTGCCTGGGGTTCTACTCGTCTTAAACTAAACCCACAGCTGTTAGGGGCACCACAGAGCTTTTCATGGGCAGTGCCTTGCACAGGGGCAATCTTGCCTAGCATCAGACCCCCAGAAATGCTGCAGTATGTAGGACTGCTGGGCATTTTCAGCGTGAACTGCCAATCCAAGTAAGATTTAAAAATAATGGATTTAACCCCACAATATTTACAGAGTTCTGAAACAACAAATAATGATTTAACAAAACAAACTGACAGTCTGTGTACACAGAACCATTGCAAGAGGGAATGTCACTTTCAGACAGTTCTGGCGTGACTGGTACCAAAAATAGTATTTCCTTTATCAGGCATGTGATCAAAAAAGGGTATTTAAGCACACAGGAGCAATCAGATCAGATCAAAGGTTGAACTAGGTCAGTATCTGGTGTCAGACAGTGGCCAACAGCAATATCTTATGAAAAAAGTGTAACAGGGCAATGCCCTCACAAAATTACGTAAAGAAAACATTATGCATCTCAAAATACTTTTATCTGTTAAACAACCTGTTTCATCAGGGGTCTGCAATCAATGCTGTGCACTCTCATCAGCGGTTCCACCTAGCACACCCTCACAGCTTCAGCTTTTGCCTAGGAAACGCAGTGAAATCACCATCAGGTTTTGCTGGGTTTGGATCAGCCACCCATGAGCACGGAGATGTCCCCGCACAAGGGCCAGGACCCGTCCACACCTGGGAGAGGGGACCCTGCAAGCCCCCCTGATGATGGGACCTTGAGGTCTAACATGGGCCGGAGCAGCCGTCAGCCCCAGAGCTACGGTGTCAACAGAGCAAAAGTCATTGTGAAAGTGAAGGTAGCTAATGAAGACAAGAGGATCTAGACACCATTGCGGTGGATAAAATAGCTTGAAGTTTTCTGCTTGGCTGTCAAGCCAAGGAGGATGAAGAAACAAGAACTAAGGAATTGAAATGTAAGGCGTCCACAGAATTTCTTGCTAGTAACCAATGCCTCCCTTGGTTGTGACCTGCAAAGATGTAAAGAAGTTGGACAGCCAGCCCCTCCAGGGAGAACAAAAAGGAAGAAAATCCAGGACTTTCAGCTGCCTGGAGATTTTGTATGTTGGAAACCACAAACTTCCCATTACTGTTTACACAGTGCTTGCATTCAGCAGATGCGCAACAGGAGACCTAAAGAGAAAATTCCCAATTAAAGCTAAAAGGAAAATTACATAAGGAAAAAGCCAGACTTTGTAAAGATTTGTTAATAAACCCACTATCTGAATGGGACAGCACAACAACTTTGGCATCCTGCTTTTGTTTATACTTAGGCGATTTTACTATCATCTTAAGTACCTCTTAATGGTTTAAAATAAAAAATAAAAGAAGGAAAAAAAAGAAAAAGAAAACCAGACAATTCTATTAGCCACAGGATCAGACTCCTCAGTAATATCATTCTGATGTTTTTACTGAGATGAACTTGGCCCATCATTTCTTCTCCTTAAAAGATTAATTGGCACTCCCTGGGATTGCGCTTTCCAGGTGTAGTTATACTACTGATGGCTCAAGACATATAGGGCGGATATTTGTCCTTAATAACGCTCTTGACAACCCTTAAGTTTTATGTGCAGGGGTAACTGAGGCCATCAGATACCAAAAAAAATGCATTCAATTTGAGGAGCTCATAATCACGGATGATGTCCAATTCATTTTTCACTCAGTTTGCAGGCTTCACGTGCTGAAACTAATTACCAACAAATTCTTAAAATTCTATTTAAAAGTTATCATCAGATGATGTTGAATAAAGTTTTTTTGGACTATATGAAGGGCAGTTCCTTCCATAAATTTGCAATTAAGAATGGTCTGGACTTTTGCAGTTTAATCCCATGATACCAACAATAAAACACCTTGCCTTCAATATCACAGCAGCTTTTCTTACTCCTCAGTTACCACAATCAAGGAGACAAACTTTGCCCACAATCCTTGGCAAGAATAAAGTATTCTTCAGTGCTTGTACAAGTGTAAAAACTGCATAGTAATACTGTAAGACCATTACGTTTTCTGTATTGTTTTACGCTTCTGATTACTTTTTTTACGCTTCTGAGGCTGAAGTCAAAGCGTCAGAAGTAATGTAGTTACTCATACAGGTCTTACCACCTCAGGATCACCTTTGTGACATGGTAAAAAACCAACTCTGAATACCCCCAGAAAGGAATCATTCCCCATTTTACAGCTGCGGAACTGAGGCACAAAGAGCAATTTTCAGAGATGACACAGGCCCCTGGTTTCCATTGAAATTGTGGGACTCAGGCACTTTCCAAAGAACTACGCCTGACTGACTGATGCCCAACTTGTACAGGGTGGCTGTGGCTGCATTCAGTTTGAAGTGAGGCTCCCCACGTCCTCAGAGACGTACTGATCATTATTCCCCCGCATGCTGTGTAGTGCACAAACCACCACATGTACCCTGCAAAGCCCCAAGTCCCCGGGCATGAGGTAAATCGTTAACTTGCATCACCCTCTCTTCTTCCCCACTCAATACCAGCTCTTCCCTTGACAGAAGGTCAAGGACCGCTCAGCGGATGCAAGATCTGCCCATCATTTCATCATTTCGTGGCATGTCTGCGCTGCAGGATCTGGGTCCCTTCTCTAGCCAAACTGAGGTCATGTTGGTTTTGGAGTCCTTCCACCTTGCTTCTGGTCCATAAGTAAGACTCATGGCCATCAACGGGTAAGATGTCCTCACAAAAGTCAACAAGACTTGCAACCGAAGGTTTGCAACGGAGCACATCGTACAAGGCACACAGCGAAAGGCAATATCAGGAACTTCTGCTACTTTGGATCTGAAAGCAGTAACAATCACATTGGCAAACCCTGCACATGAAGTGACACAATTTTCCCCTTTAATTAGCCCAGGTGCAATCACAAAAAGCCCCGCTGTTTGCCGTTCTTCTGCCGGCTTGCATAACGCTACCCTGGGTGCCCCTACAGAGCAGCCCACCGAGAGGCACCAGCCTCCCCCAGCAAACCCAGCCCCAGCAGATGTGACACTGTGACACGAACGGGAACAGCATGGCTTGGAGTAGCAGCAGTTCTGGGACGCTCTGGTCAGGGACAGGGCAACACTGTGCTAGGTGCACAGACCAAACGCAAACCCCTTCTACTCCAACCCAGGACAAGGCTCAAGTGGGCTGACAAAACAGTTGGCAAGAAAAAAAGTGCTGGGTAGCCATACGTGGATAACGTGGTTACCCAAATAGCTCACATGTTGATATAGTCTGAGTCCGTGAAAAGTTTATTTTACATTTTAGCCGATGCTAATTTACATTTAAAAAGAATGTTTTAACCCCTGTCTATTTCCATTAAAAGAAAAAGCATCTAAACTCTCTCTTGATTAAGCTTTCCAAAAAGTGTTTTATGTGATCTTCCCTTGTGCAGTCCCAGTGGACCCTGTACTACAAAATCATTCTCAAAGCTACAGAAAGCTCCGTAAACACTAATAAAAGTTTACCCTCAAAGGAAAAAAAAAAGAAACCCCAGCTCTGTACCCTCCAACATCTCCAGCTCTGTACTGACAATACCTCTGCAGAGAAGGGTCTCCGCACTCCCCATCAGTCTGTCCGCCCTCCCTGGACCTCCAAACGCACCAGAGGTACCAGCCTGCCAGTGCTAACACAGTCATGAGGGCAGAAATACTACAGCCTTTCCCTTAAAAATTTTTTCCCCTTTTTATCTCTATATTTATCGCTAGGAATCAGCAGATCAAAGTCAGCTGAAAAGGGCTTGGGATAGACTCTTGAGCAAGGGGCAGAGACTGCGCAGTGACATAAAGGAAGAAAAAAAGTACAAAACATCCTTTTATTCCCAGTACCACTATAGATGGCTGTGGAGAGGAGACCAACGGCAAACGCAGAGCATAAATTTGAGAGTTAAATACTCAGCCAGACCTTTTTCTGCTGAGACCAATGGGAACGTGACCACGTTTGACTTTTTAAGGAGAAGTAGACATACTGGCCATGAATTCTCGCTGCATTTTCAGCAGGGGGGTCAGGGAAAAGGCCAGTTATGTTAGACATTGCAGAAAATGGAGTAATCGAGACCCCTAATCACACAATGAGTTACACGCAGCGATCTCCTGCTTACCCCGAGCCCCACTAAAAGGCAACATCTACCAGCACAGAATCCATTACAAGAGCAGGATATAACAAATTACTGTAGCCTGTGTATGGTGCTTCTCATACCAGATTATGGACAAGCAGACTGCGCCTGTTTGAGGGAGGAGGAGAATACGGAAGCTGTCCCCACATAAATTTTATTCACTGCTTTTAAAGAAGAAAATTTTTAAAGATTTCTAGGTTGCAAGGGACACACACACATAGTGTCCATCCAGACAAGCCAGCAGGAGGAAAAAACACACCAACCTAAATAACTGTGGCTCATCATCAAGGTATGACCAAAAACTGGCAATTGGGAAAGGAATGCCGCCGAGGTGCCAAGGAAGAGCCCAGAAGCGTGCGCAACCTGACAGCAAAACAGCCAACAGCAACTCACATGCCATCATACAAACCGCTGTCTTCTCAACGCAAGGCAATGACCTTGGCCAAAGACATACTTCACGCTCAGGCTGCCTTCACCCAGGGTGCAGAAGAGCCCGTGGAAGTTGATTTCAGGTTGCATTTTTGCCAGGACTGATCAAGCAGAGACGCTACCATGTCACCGAAAGGATCTCCACCTTGTGCCACCCCAAGAGCCCTAACACCACTTCCTTGTGAAGCTACGGCTTGGCAGACTGGAAAGTTGGACCAGTGCGCAGGGCGCCTCCCCCCACCAACTCCGTGTGGATTTAACCAGTGAAGGATAAAGGTCTGTCTCTACATGGGTGCCTGTATCCACAAGCTAGCAGAAATAGCTACAGAGGTGAAAATCCCATCTTCCAGTGGAAAAGTTCCCTGCAATTCAACGGAGCCAGGGTGTTGAGAAGGAAGGAGACAGCTGGGCACTCTGCACCCCAATCCCAGCGGAAATCAGCTTCTTCCCATCGCTCCTTTGCCTATCCACAAAAAGCACCCTGAGTCTGGGGCTTCATGCCACCACTTGCAACTCAGCCTGTGCTTGCACAAACACCCCTCTGCTTTCACAGCGTATGCCTAGTTGAAGATACAAACCACTTTTTCAAAAGTGCCACAATAATTCAGCATCCTACATCTCAGCCCCAACCAAAATGCTCCTGAATGCCCATATTCGCTTTTGAAATTGATGGCAAGCTCCTAAATTACTTCTTGCTCCATTCTTACAAGTTTATTATTCCCACAAGCACATGGTGTTTCACAAAGTAGAGGAGATGTCTTCACTCTCAGAAGATTAAATATTAATGAAGCAACATGATAAGAGATGCGTTCATGCTCTAGGGATAGGGTGAGCAAAAGGCCAGTGCCTATGTTTCAGTGGCAGGCTGAACCAGAAGNCCCCCCCCGCAGCACACACACAGACAGAAAACACACGAACTCTGAAAGGACATGAACTGCTATTCCCCGTAGACTCCATCCTTGTATTTTCAAGGAGCCAAAGCTTCCTGATACTCCAATACATTGGCCTTTTGCTCAGAAAGGCCTGTGGGATGGAGGAAAGGCAAAGGAGCAGGTATCCTCTCATCTCTGCAGCACCAAAGCTGCCATGCACTGGTGGCCCCGTCAGCTTTATGGCCAGTTTGCACAAGAGAGCAGCAAAAAGCCTCTCTGGGGGATGAAATGTGGAGGTAGGCTAAGTTCTTGGGCTGACCGAATTTTGCTCAAGTAAAACTGTCTTTCTGTGGTAAAGAGCAACTCATACATCTTCCCTTTGAGTCCTTGCCGCGGCACAGACAGAAGGACGGGGTGACTGCAGCATCCCCTCCACATCCTTCACTGGCATTTAGCAAGAGCTCAGGGGAAAATAAAAAAAAAAGAAAAGAAGTAATTTACATCAGTTTTTGGCTGCCACACACGTATGCCGAGAGAGATATGCACACAGCCTCTCACTCTTGATTTCTGCATGAGCTAAGAGTTGCTTAAGTGGATGAGGGAAGCTTGTTCTGCATTTAGGAAACAAACCTGTCTAGGACGATGGTGCTTGTGTGAATTATTAAAAGGCAAGCGCATTTTCAAATCCAAATTAGCTGACTCTCTGCCCTTCCACAGCTATCTCCAGTTTTGACCAGAAAGAATTACAAAGGATAAATTTCTCTCAGCATCAGCTGCACTTTCTGTCTCTTGCCACATAAAAGTTTCAGGCAACAAAAGGTTAAAAATAACTTCCTGCACCAGGATGTTTTTTCAAATATACAAACATTTATACTCATCTGAGGTTTACAAAATTAATTTCAGAGTCCAGTTTGAGTTGCCAGTGCCCCTTAAAGCCAAAACACTGCCCAGCTGCCCTTACGCGCTGCTTCTCTCTTTACTGAAAGCTCATTAAGGAAAACGGCCACTGTCTGCAGCAGAGCCCCACAGCATCTCTGGGGAATAACCAGCTCCGCTCTCATCCTGCTCGTCCTCCTCCGCTCCGACTCGGGTCCCGCTATTACCTGCCGGCTGCCAAGGGTTAAACCTCGGCTTTCAGGGAGAAAAACAGGAGAGGCAATCGCCAGGAGAGGTAGAAGAGAGGGAAGGAGGGGAGGCTGCCAGGGCAGCAGCCGGCAGCAGGCTGGCGGTGGCAGGGGCAGGGGCAGGGATGGCCGGAGCTCTGCAGCAGCCAGCGGAGCAGCAGAGGAAAAGTTTCTGTGATTTTAGGCAAGCCCTCGCGTGACGTCATCTCGCCCAGATAATCTCGGCGCAGTCAGCACAGGCCTCCTGCCTCCCCATTGGCGAGCCCCTCGTCAGCAGACATCTGAAGATAATTATTATTGGCCAGACAATTATAACAGGAACAACTGTCACTTCGTGCTGATGCCCGAACCTGGTGCTCTGCAGCACGATGGAGGAGGACCCCGGCGGTCACCGCTCCGTCCGTGCATTTCTGTCACTTCTGCTTTCCTAAGCACCCGATGGTTTTTGCTACCTCACTGGCTGCAGCCGGGAATCGGGATCTCAGCGCTGCAACCCTTTTTGCTGTATGTCTGACTGAACTGCAAATTCTCTGCAAAAATAGTAATGTGTTTATTCACAAGAAATACAGGACTAGAGCTGCATTAATTCTCATGCAGCAGTTTAAAGAAAAAAAAATCCTCAGCAGATTATTTACTTCATCCCTCTTTGAGTAAGTTTGGGAGGAGGTGCTGGGAGAGTTTCATCTGAGAGATCATTTTAAGCAATTATTTTAATAAACATTTGACTTAATCCCAATCTTACTGAAATCAAACCTCACGCGGTCCCAGCACGATAAGATCAAAGCGATATTGTATCTCATATCAAAAGCTACATACCTGATGGCACTATACATAAATGTACATCAAGAGCTTTCCCACAGCATAAAGCATAAGGAGTTTCACGAGAGCAAATGGACCTGTTAGTTCTTTAACCTCCCCAAAACCTGTCACCGCTTGTTTAGGGAAGGCATCTAATTGATGGCTCTCGCCCTCGGAGACCAGCAGGCTGCAGGTGTGCCTTTGCAGCCTACAACCTCGCTCTGCCCTTCGTGCCTCCCTGCAGGAGAACCGGGCAGTCCAGGGGCTATACCATAAGGGTGTGCATACACGTAAAGCCAAGCATTCAGGGAGGCACGAAACCCATCAGCTTGTAAGTATCAGGGAACAGGCTCTTCATTTTTCCTCTGTGTCAAAACAGTAGCCTCTTTACAGCACTGCTAATCTAGGCCCAGGCTCTAAAGCGGTCCCAGCGCGATGCCCGTTGCAGGATGGGGGCCTCCCTGAAGTGAAGCAGGAACATCTGGAATGAAACAAGAAGGACCTCGCGCGCTGCCATTAGACTAATTTGCCATCAGACAGGTTCCATTCATGCCAGCCTCAGAGGGGTGATTTCCAGGGGCGGATGGCAGTAAGGAAACAAGCCCTAGGATGGGGTGTACCGAAGAAACGCCTGGGTGCCAGCGATCAGGGACTGCAGAGAACATGCACTTGCCCCAGGGAGTGATGGAGCTTGGAGCAGGCTCGGGGGACAGAGGCAAAGGAGGGGCGAGCCCTGGCTGAGCAGAACCAGCCACTTCATTCCTCGCACCATGATCCATCCAGACCAACCATACCAGTACCTAGGGGTATGCCGCTACCCCTGGGCTTCACGTTCAAGCTTTTCCAGCTTTAGGCTTACAAAGTTATAATTAAAAGGGCTTGTCAGTGCCTTAACCAGCTCAGAACCCAGAGGGTATGTAAAGGGATTCATGTGCTGCCTCAAACTGGGCTATGTCTTTATATGCGACCTAGTCAGACTCCAAAGACGCTTCTCAAAAGCCAAAAGACAGGGTCAACTCCTTGGAGCCACTTCATGCCCCCTAACACCCTACAGCCTTTCTCTTTTTTTTGGCCTTGTAAGGTATGAAGAAATATTTCTGAGATGGAAGTAAAACAACAAATGCCACACCTACAGAATTTGTTTACCTCCATGTTAGGCATTGTAATAGTATTGCGTCCTAATTTAAATGGCGATTGCAGTATAAAATCCTGCCACGGTCTTTCCTGAAGCAAGTCCACTTGGTCCATCTTCCTGCCCAAAGAGCGAACAACCGTGTTTATCCCTACAAACTACTACTTAACAACCTCACCTTAGCAGGCTCTTACATTAATGATGTGTACATTAAGGCTACGCCTATAAAGTTGAGAAGCCACGTACTGCCATTGATGTCTGCGTAAGCAAACCTATCACGTAATCCTGATATGAAGTATAGAAGCCTTCTTGTATGGCCCCTAGCTGCTGTATTTTACCAGTTAAGCTCCCCTGCAAAATTCAAGTGCTGGAACAGAACCCGTTTCATGAAGTGAGTGAATTTCCAGAAGATAAACCCACACAATTTAACCTGAAACTCGGAATAGTCTTCAGCAGCATTTTCAGGAAAAGCCTGCCATGACAGAGATCTCAGCCCCGTTTTGTTTCCAGAAATGTTCCCGGGCCACAAGCAGATTGCTCTCCTCCTTTACTTTCATGTGAATCAAAGGTATTAATTCATCAGTTCCCTTAGAGAAGTCGAAACTAGACCCAAAAGCGCGTGCGCATGGATCATCGTGTCTCTTTAGCTGTACAGCAGCAGAGTAAAACTCATGGTCTCCTCCTCTGAACCTGGGAAGCGGGAGCCTGGTGTTACAGAAGTCCTAGCTGGTGACCTCTGCAGCGCATGAGACTGGCAGGGAGATTTTAGTAACACTGCTTAGCATTTATATAGTACCTGATGTCTTAGAGGCACTCAGAAAACATTACCTAAGTCATCAAAGCACATCATGAGGGCATTTCAGCATTATTACCCCCCACCCCCTCGGTCCTTCCCTGCTGGAGAAACTGAGGTCTAGGAGAAGTTATGTAATGTTCCCAAGGTCACATCATGAAGCGCAGGAGAGCCAAGAAGACGCAGGAGTCCTGGTTCCTAGTCATGTTCTTTAATCTAAACTGCATCTCTCCTGGGTTATTTAGCTATTATATACATTCAGCTATCACCCTCTCCATCCTCTTTTACCAGTTTGTCCTACTCCGATGCCAATTTTCTTCTGGAACATGGACAAAATGGGAAGTATCCAACACTCCCAGCTCAAGAATACCTATGTGGTCTCCTTTCTCCTGAAACATGAGTGACACTAGGCACCCCACAAGAGCTAATGAGCTCACCTGCAGCAGAACAGAGAGAGACACACTTAAATGGTCATTTTAATCATACTGCCCTTAAAAGTCCCCAGACAAGTCAATGGAGGATTCTAGCAAGTCCCTGGCCGAGATCCACCTAGGATCTGGGACCATTCTGCCTTGCAAATGCAGGCACCAAAGCCTGGACCCAGAGACAGTCCTATCCTGTCATCAGTCCTTTCCTGTCATCGTCACATAAGGGTGGCATGGGGAAGGTCCTCACTCTGGAGATATGAGGATGAGGGAGCCTGACAGGGCAGGCGGCACCACCGAGGGAGGGCATGCAGGCAACGGGAAAGTCAGGGGCAAGCTGGGGAGACAGACCATGGGAGCAGCAGTATGGGCAAGACTGGGCCCCGGGCGAGGGTGGCCGGGGACGGCGCAGCAGAGAGGCGCAGGTGAGGACGGGCAAGGGGCGAGCACAAGGCCCGCGCCGGTAGACGAAGCCAGGCCGAGGACCCCGAGGAAGGTGTGGGCGGGCGGGCGTGATGGAGAGGGGGATCCCGGCCCTGAGGGCAGCCCAGGGGACCCGCGGGAGGGGGAAAGGGCAGCTGGGGCGCTCCCTCCCCCCCTCCGCCTCCACGCTGCCGCGGATCGTGCCCGGGACCGGGGGATGCCCTCGGGGCAGCGAGCAGGCTGCCGGCACAGCGCTCCCCTCCGGCGGGCCCGGCTGCGTGTGCCCGTGTCCCTGTGCCTGTCCGTGAGGCTCCGTCTCGCCGCGGCGCGGGAAGCCCCGCCGGGTCCCTGCGCAGCCCCCCCCCCCCGCCCCCCCAGTACGGCGGGTCCCGCCGCGCCGCTCGGCTCCGCTCGACTCCCCCCGGCCGCACGCACACGCCGGGAAAGTTAATAGCCGCATGGCTGCAAATGAAGTTTTATTAGGAGCTGGGGGAGGGGTGGAGGAGGAGAAGGGGCTCCGCGGGGAGCGCAGGCACACGCGCAACTTGTTTTGCCGGGCGTGCTGCGCGGGGAGCGGGGGGGACGGG
>VUYV01000022.1:3609308-3668553 GCA_008711295.1 Anarhynchus alexandrinus | reverse complement strand
CCGCGCCGCGCAGCACCGCGCAGCGCGCACCCGGATGGGCTCAGCGCCTCCCCGCCGATGCGGGGCGGGCGGGCGGCGGGGCCCGGGGGCGGCACTCACCAGTTCTCCTGCATCCACTGGATGGCCGCATGCTCGTTGAACTGCTTCTCGAATTCGTATTCCTGCAAAGTCAACACTGACATGTTCATTGGCCCGGTGGCTGCGGAGCCGCTCCCCGCGCCGAAATGCTGCCTGCCGCCGCCGCCTCGGGAGCCGGGCCCCTGCGCGCCCGCCGCCGGAGAGCCCCCGCCTTTGGCCTGGCCCGCCCCGCCTCAGCGGTACCCCGGGTTTAGCATAGCTCCGCTCCCCTCCGCGCCTCTCCTCCCGGGCCCGCCGGTCTCCTCCTCTTCTGCGGCCGCCGCGCAGCGCCCGGGGGCGGCGCGGTCTTAGTGCCCGCCCGNACAAAAATAGGAAGCCCCCACCCCTGTGTTGCATCGCCCCCCGCCGCCAGCGCCCTGCGCGCCCTCCGCGCCCACCCGGCAAAGAAAGAAGCACAAGCTGAGGTTTAGCCAGAAAAGCAAACGTATACACCACCCCACCCACCCAAAAACAAAACCAAACCCAAACCCCTACAACCCCCCCCATCCTTTTTTGCTTTTAAATTCAATACGCCCCTGCTGCGACTGCCCCGGTGTGCTGCAGGGGCGCGGGGCGGCAGGGGGTGTCCCCATGCGGGGGGCACTTGTCCCGCAGACAGGGCAGCCCCAGGCTCCCCGCTGGGCACAGACACCCTTTTTGGATGTTACCGTGCGGATGGGGCTGGTGGAGCACGGGGCAGAGACCCCGGGGGGGACTTCTCGCCTGCTCAGCTCCTCCCGCAGCTGGGGCGCACGGGGTTTACGTGTCCTTAATTTTGCCTTCCCGTCTCATCTGCCACATGCTGATGTCTCCAGCTGAGTTTCTCCGACTCCGGCAGCACCCTGGACGTGCTTGACAGTACGAGCTGGGCTAAGACGGCCCTCCCAGCCCCCACCCAGCTCGCAGGCTGAAGGCAGGAGGAGAACAGCTTTCTCGTGTCAAGAAAGCCAGCCGTGAGTGAGCAGATCCGGCGCGGGTCGGCATGCTCCTGACTCTCGTGGACTTCAGTTCTCATTGACATGGAAGTGTTTAATGTCATTAAACCCAAGTACTGAGAAAAAAAAAGAGAGAGCCCTCAAGTAGTGGGACATCAACAGCTAACCAGGCGGATGTTCCTGCTTGCATTTCGGCTATCGTGCCCTTCAGAGTCACGTTTTCCAGCTTTTCTCTTCCTTTTTCCTGACAATTAGAACTTTTCTTTTTTTTTTTCCTAATGAGGGCTGAGTTTCTCACATTGTCATCTGACTGGGGGTTTCAAGCAAAACGCCAAACATCACGCTGCTCACACTGAAACCGCAAGGCAGTGCTAAATTATTATTTATTACTATTGTACCCAGAGGCCCTCAGCAAATCAAGGTCCCATAGTCCTTTTCTCTGTGTAGACAAGACGAAGGGCAATAGAAACAGTCCTAGCCTCGCTTTCCAGGTGGAGAAACTCAGAGAGCTGCAGGGGTTTTCAAAACCACTTTGGATCAGCTTTCCATGGCCACAGAACTGGCTGGTGCAGTGGTGTTTGGGCAAAGCTGACTTCATTTGCGCTCTTGCTCCGAAAGATCTGCCCCTAAAGGTGTGTGTTAGTCTTCCAAATCTCCACCGGCAAGCAGTTTCAGCAGCCAGGGACCCAAAGGCAGATGGAGTAAGATGGACAGAGAAATCTCCAGCCCAGCTACAGATGACATTGTGTGGCTGGATGAAGCACGGGATGAAGGGCTCCTCGCAGCTGCAGTGCTTGGGCTCTGAGCCACGGGACTGCTCCTTGCCATCATGCTGGAGGACAAATGCTGTCCCACGGCAGATATCGGCCTATGTCCCCTGCTCCTCTGCCAGACGCGCTTCCTGTAGGACTTTACATGGATGTGCCACCTCCAGCTAAAATATCTCCTCGTGGTGCCTTCACCACAGCATGTTTTAGCATTTGCTCCATTAAAGGCTTCAGGTGATATTGCTCATCCGTCTGAACAATATCTTTAACACAGAGATGTGGAGAAATTAATATGTGTGATACAACAAATGCTGGTGTATGTCAATGCTCTTTGGTTGTAAATGAGTAGGAAGTAGGGAAATCTGGACCCCAGTTTTGAGAGCATATTTGTGTGTCTGGTACATTTACTCCAATGACTGGTAAAATATTTTTCCTGTCTTAAAAGTGGAGTTGTTACAGAGAGACAGTTACCAGAAATTTTAATTTTTTTGGGGGAAAAAAAAATCAATATCTCTTTTTCTGCAACTCCAAACTCTTTCAGATTAGAAACCAGGGTGGCTGAACGGCTCATCCCATCTGATTATTTCATGATTATGTGGTGGGTTGAAATTTATGTTCTGGGAGTTTCTTCTGCCCAGAAAACAGTTGCTCTGAACAGAATTGCCCCAAATGTAAAGTTTCCAGAGTGTGTGGATGGACTTTAGAAATCCTGAAGTAGCAGAGTAGCCAGAAGGTCTGAGACCTGCTCCCTCACGCTGGCGGATTCCTAAAGTTGGTGCCAGAGCTGGCAAGGTGCACAGGATGAAGCTGAAGGTTATAAAATGCTGTGGCAAGGGCTCCTCTAGGGTTAGGGTGGCCACGGGGCTTCGGATGAGGTTTGCTATTGCCCCCAGGGTTTCTGTCTGGAGATACCTACCCCAGGAGCTCAGCTGCCATCCAGACTTGCAAAGCATCCGTGTGGCGTTTGGCTCTCATTCAGGAGCACTGACCGTGCAAGGCATCACAGCAAAGTTAAGCCCCAGCAACACTTGAAAATCAGCTGTAACAGTTTCAGGAAATACAGTAACAGCCTCGAAACGCTAAACCCTACTGGGATTCATGTGAGTCTCAAAAGCTCACCAGGGGCTTCTCCAGGTTTTCTATAGCTCACAGGACTTCTACGTAGGTTAAACAGTCAGCAATGAATTCTTCTTCCCTTCCTGTCCCAGTCCCATGGGGGCTACCTGAAAATTCTGCCTAGCACATGGCTATCTGCAAGTTAATACCAAAGCTTGGGGTCACCTACAAAATCTGCGCGGACAGTGGAAGGACACGTAAAATCTTCTTGGCCTTGAGGAGTTTGTAAGCCCTGCTTCTAGTCGCTTATATCAATTGCAGTCAAGAACAGTAAACAAAAACGTATGGTCCATTTCAAGGGGAAATAACTTTTATGTTACCATTTTCGAAGTAATTTATTTAATTCTCACATAAAAGCAGGAACTTGAAGTGAAAGTTGTAAATACCTTTCAGGAGAAAGGATGTGGGGAGAATGGTGCGGCTTCAAGAGACAGGGAATACAACCGCAGTCCCTCCGCACACATTCATGCGCATACCTTCATGTATTTTTTTCTACGGGGTGCCCATCTTGTTCAGTAAGTGGATAGTTATTGAGCATTACTCTTTATTCCCCTTATTTAGTGTGTTTCCTAAGGCTGTACAGAAGGCGTAGCAGCTAAACGCTGCATTTTATACCAGATAGACATCAATGCCGTTTCCATTTTACCCAAGACCCTTTGGTTGAATAATGCAAGCAGGTTCATTCAGGATTTACAAAGAACTGTCTAATCAGGTTGGGCGCCGTACCATTATCATTCCTGTTACTAAGCAAATACTTTTTCCTCCCCGTCACAGTGCTAATTTATTGCAAAAACCATTAGGCTTCTATTGCTGTGAGGAGTAATTTTGAATAGTTTGTCGTACTGATGTATAGCTAAGTCTCAACTAAACTCTTAGCAGCTGCTGGGAAATGAGATGCTATATTGCTGACAAGTCAACATAAGGTATAGTAAGTGGCAATGAGAGTTGACATTGTGATTTAAACATAACAGCAATTACTAAAACAAATGAAAACTTGAAGGAGGCCTGTGTGCTTGAAAGCTTTTCTCCCAGCTGTATCAATTAATGCATTAAGGGATTTAATCTCTTATCTGCCATTTTGCCATACTTGAAAGCAAAGTGACATACAAATAATGGAAGCCATGGAAAACTGGGTTCTCCTATATACCCCATAACGTAGAAAAAATTAGGTGGTGCTCTTGGACAAAATAATGGGAGTTGGTATCAAGAATGAATAAGGGACCGCCCTAGGACAACTAGTCGGTCCTAGCTGGTCCTAACAAAAAGGAAGGTTTCGTCAAGTGCCAGGGAATAAACAAAATCTGGCCAAGGGATGTTGATGGTCAGCCCAAGTCTACCTGGCGAGTCAGGACTGCAAATCTGGTTAGTCTGCGCCCCTGCATTACGCCTGGACTCAACCACAGGCAGCCGGGAAGCTGCTGGGACGGATGCCGTGGTAAGCCTAAGCAAACCCCATGAACAAATTGTTGTACTCGGGAAGTGTCAGATCATAATAAATCAATAGTAATCACTAATCAGAATTAAAACACTATGAGGGAATTTAAAAGAGAATTATTGTGTAATCTTTCAGGTCTACAAAATAACCTGTGTCTCACCGTACTCCAGTTCCGTTGTGCTGCTGTACCCGGGGACTTCAGCTTGATCACGCACTTAAAAATCACCTGTGTGCTCTGAAACCACCTAGATCTAAGCTCTTCTGCAATATTTTTACTGCAGCCCATGCCAGTTACAACAGCAATGGTGATGGGCAGGAGCAAGCTGCAGAGTGCTCCGCAGGAGCTGCAGGGTGCAGCCCTTGTGGGTAGCTGGGATGGAAATCTGCCCCTCCTCATTGTCGGGGCTATGGCTTAGATTGGCTCGACAAAAGCTCACTGTGGTTGTTAAGTGGGGTAATTATATCTTTGCCTTCACACGGTTCACCTCCTCAGCTCCTCTCAGTATGTTCTTCACAGCCATAAGGAGAAGGAGCATTTTTCAATTCATGCTGAAGCTCTGGGCCATGGTTTGTGGCAAGAAGTGGAAAATCTCTGCAGTTTCGAAGCACATGAAGTCTTGTGCATAAAATGCAATCCAACAGCAAGACCTCCTTCATTATAGCCATTTCCATATAAATCACAAAATTTGAGTTTTCCGTCTTTGTGTACACTAGTAGCAGTTCTAAGCATATCCCAGATGGTATTCATTCATAGGCAAAAGACACAAGTTTTTTTCTGTTATCTGCCAGTACATCTGCAGACCTGTGGAGTACTTCATCTCTACAAGCTGGGGACAGCACGACACCAACAGCACACTTCCTTCCCTACAACCTTGGGTTGGACAGTATCAGTAAATCTGAGAGAAAATACATTGACTTTCATTACTGAGAGGTCAACAAATATAATCTGTTTTTTCAGGGAAGTGGGGGAGACAGAGAAGCAAAAGGCAAGAAATTCCAACACGGGCACATCAGTTTGGAGCTGGGTGCCTACATGGAACCACCCAAGTTTGCATGCTGAGCTCATGCTAAAAGTCTACGGTAGAGGTTGGAATAGGAACCTACTTCTATGGTGTTTGATGTCAATCCATATATTTGTTTGACATTCCTACCTATTACTTTTTAATTGAATTAGGTTAAAAATGGAAAAGATGGTTGAAATACTGGGGTCTGTGCAATCACGTTCTAAAGTCTAATTTAGTTTTATGTTGCAGTACAAAAGAGCCACAGAAGCAGAACACGTTGCTTCAAGTGATTAGTGCTGATATCACAGGTGTCTATGGGTGGGTATGTGTGTATTTTGGATGATGAGTGGAGAGATGCAAAGATAAGTGTGTGTGCTTCATCCTTAGCTTTCTGCACTTTTTTATACTTTGAATTACTTGAAAGCCCGTTTCTGAATATTTCATGATCTTGGAAAGCAAGCAAAAAGCTGACAGGCATTTCACTGCAGTGGCCACGGAGCAAAACACCAGGCACCCTGAAAATCTTGTGGTCGGGTTTTTCTCTTCACGGTTTCAGCCTCTAGCGTGGAGCTTGCCTGCCAACTGCAATTAGGAAAGTGTCATCAAGCAGGCCTTGACTTTTCACCTGCTTCTGCTCCGTGCAGGTTTAGTTGCTTCCAGAGCCAGCACAACTGATACTGCTACCTCTCATGAACAAATCAGTTCACTCCCTTCCTTAAAAAAAACCTGCTAATGCAACGGTGGTATTGCCAAATGCCTGATAGGCTCCATCCCAACTGCCACAGCTTGTAGGACATACAGATGAGGAGTCTGCTAGAGGGTTTTGGGCTGTATCTTGCAGTGACCCTGGGAAGTCCCGTTGCCCTCAGCAGGGACGAGATGAGGTGGCACGCTTGCTGTCTGAGGCAATGGAGTCAGCGATGGGATTTGGAAATAGTGCTCAGCCCACTCGCTGCCCAGTTGAAGATGAAAGCCATCACCTGGGCTCCTTCAGCAGGAAGGCAATAACAGGATTAATTCCAGTTAATTATTGCTTAACTATTACGGTTAAGATTACTATTACTTACCACTGTTATTAAATCAAATGTGAATGTGCTACACAAATTCCATGCGGAGATTATTAAAATGAAGGACAGGACTCAGTCATAAGTTATGCTGTACAATGTCCCTGCTGCTGACGAGACCATACAGGTATGCACAAAGGCTCACTGATTAGAAAGCGGAAAAAGAAGGTCTCGCGCTTCCGTGTAACAATGTGCCATTTAACCATACAAATATTGATTGTATTCTATTTTAGGGATTTACCAAAAANAACCAAAACCCCAAAACGATGCCTAGGCTGATTCTTCAAAACTGAAAATGGGAAGTGATTGCTGAGCTTTTCTCTTGTTCTTTCACTTCATCAGTTGGACTAATCCTGCAGTCAGTGATGAAGGGGGTACAAAAGCAGAGTAAATCTTTATAGTCACCTCCTCTAAAATCTTTAGCTTTACACAGCAAAGTCACTTGCTCCGTGCCATCTGGAATCTGTGCAAAAATAGTCTATAAAAGAACTTTACTTTGCAATTTAGAGTTGCATGCACTTTGGAGGACAAGAAAGAAAAGTCCTACAGAAAAGTAGTTGCACAGTTGCACAGAGAATCTGTTTTTAAAGGGCTGCCTTTAATTTTTAAACACATCTTTGAACATCTTCTGGACCACACAGGTATTTTTTGGCTTCAGAAGTGCTTTTTGTTGGCATAAAAAAATGCTCTATGTTAGTATTAGATTGATTACATGAAGAAATAAGAACAAATTAAGGTGATTCTAAAACTGCCAGGATTTTTGTAGGAAGTCAGTAGGGTCAAGGGGAAGCTTTTGTACCCAGCTGTGCATTCAATCCGCTGTTACTATTTCAGGGGTACGGAGAAGTCTGTGGGTAGGCTCTGCCACTGCTTCTCAAGCCCAGGAGTACCCCATCTCCCAGGCAGTTTTATCAGTGTAGCTGGGGCTATGTTGTGTCATTGCTGAGGACCCTAACATTAGTCACTTCAGTCTCAACTCATTTTCAGAGAGATGGGTGTCTGGTACTGCCATTTGAGATGTCCACCAGTATTCTTCCTGGGTTCCAGCAGCTGCTCCTCTAAATCCCATGTCCTATCTGCTGGCCCCATGGATGTTTGGGACACCCTAGCCCACCTACCTGTGGAAGCAGACACCTGCAGTTGGGTACATGGCCATGCCTGTGTGCCACAAGCTGTTTGCATTCCAACAGAGGAGCCACAGGAATGACTCTTGTGGAGGTTGCCGGTCATTTGGAGGATGAATGCTCTTTGGGGAGTGTTCCAAAATAACAGGTCATCCTGCTCTCTGTGCTCCAACCGATTGCCACACTGCCAGGCAGAGACTGCTTGGGTGGAAGGGCTGAGCCAGCCTGGTTGCCACAGAAGGGGAGTTTCTGCTCCCTGCTCTCCTGTTGGTCGTGGACTCCCACTGCTTCCCCACCCCTGGCACCCCCCCGACCCCTCCGTTGGCTGATTCAGCTCANAAAAAAAAAAAAAAAAAAAAGGGGGAAAGTAAATAGTTTGCATAGTGGATTGCATTGGGTCCTGGAGGGGTCAGGTCTGGCTCATGGAGGGGGTGAGTAGCGTGGCTGGTGGTGGAGCTGGAGCTGGAGCTGGGATGTCCCCTTGCACTCTCTCAGAGGGGGCAAGCGAGCCAGCGGGTTGCAGCAGCCAACTCTTGCAACACCGCGCTTGGCTCAAGGGCTGTGGGATGGGCAGGGGGAGAAAGACCACCTGCTAAGCACGGCGAGGGTGCTAAAACATGAAGCATTAATTCTCTTTGGGTTTTATCTGTTCCCAAGCAGACAGGTTGTTTCTCAGTTTCAGCTATCTGCTTGTTTTTATCTTGTTTTACTGCTTCAGTGGTCACCTATCTACCAATCTGTAAGTTGGGAAACGCGTATTGCTACAGCCAGGTGTTGTCCAAGGATAAGCCTGCAGCGCTGCATGTTTACAGCAGAAACAACTTCTCGCTAATAGAAGCAGAGTGCTTGAAACAGGTTAGCCCAAGGCCAACTATTCTGACCAGAAAGAGGCAAGTTCAGGTTTGCTTGGCTTGATTGACTTGCGCTCGATGGGGGAGAGGGTCCCATTTGAAATGATCGCAGTTTGGAAATCAGGGGTTTAGGAGTCATGGTACTAGGGGTTAAGCCATAAGTGGTCACATGGGCATAAGGTAGGATGTGAATATATCTGTTTAAATATTATTGAATATGAAAAAAAAGGGTGATAAAATCTGGAACTATTATTTTTTCAGCGTTTTTTAAAGGTGCAGGTATTGGGAAAGGGCTTTGCAGGGATAAGAATTGCCTTCCCGTGGGAAGAAATACACCACTGTCTTTGATCCCATACTGCTTTTCCCAGTCATTTCCCTCTCCCTTTTCCAGGACAATCCAAAGAAGAGAGATGAGTTTTCCAGCATGCTCATATGATTATCGAATGAAGGTCTGAATATGCAGAGGTCAGTTACGACCACCGATCACCATGAGGACCTGACCAAAGGAAGATTCTTTGCATTTCCATGCAGGGCTTCCTTAGGAAGGACAGTGAATCAACGCATTTCTTATCAGAGCACCTCATCTGTTCAAACCAACACCCAGGAGACAGGAAATTTCATCACTTGCTTCATATGTGTATAACCTGTATCACCAGAAATTCATGGCTTAAGCTCCAAAGGTCAAAGTGCCTAGTCTTAATTACAGGAATCAACAGAATATTTGTTGGACTTCAGTCAGGCCCCAGAAGCAGACATGCACAAACACAATTTATGGTTATACCACAAAACTGGGAACTTAGAAGATTTTTATTCATTGAGCCTAAATGGGTCCATGGCAGAGTTTCCAAGATGCTTCCAACAACTCACTTCTCTGCTTCAGTTTTCCCACGAAGAGCAAAACTAACAATTCTCCCATCACAGCCGATACAGCGAGAATAAATTCATTGTTGGATGTTAAAAGTTTGGAGAGCCTTAAAAGGAAAGTTATTTTACGTACAAAGCATAATTATTTTGTTGCTTATCTGCTACATACATTGTCCATAAAATAAAAATGTGTCATATTCATACTGTTAATAGTATGAATGCTTGTCTGTGATTTATGGTCAGCAGTGAAGAAAGATCTATATGTCAAAGCGCTGTAGCTAGGTGTTAATTACCGTTAATATACTGTTGTATAATACGAGGATTGCACTTACTTGTCATGATGATCTACTGAGACAAACAGAGAAAACTCAAGTGTGTTTTTAATTATGCCACAGGGGGAGAGCCCTGACTGGGGAGCATGTAGAGCTAAAATGAGCAATGGGAGGCATCGCAGGAAGAAGGGCTCCCTGAGCTCTCCCTTGCACAAGGAGGGCGCATCTGATTTGTACCTCCCTGGAGGGTGTGTATCAGTTTCCCTGCACATGGTGGCTCAAAAGGAGGGATGCCCTTCCTCTGCTTTGGCCCCTTTGAAATGCTGCACAGGCTAACGGAGGGGAAAGGGGGCAGAGATGTCCCAGCCCAGAGAGAAAAGGTCTCTGTGTCCCCCCTCTCAGCCCTATGGCTCATGGGCGGATTAGGCACAACAGCTACAAAAAATTATCGTCTTCCAAGTTAGAGCTGGTGGTTTTTCTGTTTCTTGCAACCAAGAATATTAATCATTGAAGCGCACTGGTCACCAGGTAACCCGCAAATTAGTGGGAGGTTTTTGCAAATAAAGAACAACAGCCAAATTCTGATTTGAGTCATAAATCCTGACCTCGTATCCGTTACCCCTGGATCTTGTGCCACATCAGTGGGAAGAAATAGTAACCCTCAGCTGCTACCTCAGGAAGCCTGCCTGATGCACATATCCACAATAAGATCCAACATAACAGCAAAAAAAGCATCGTTCTGGCTGCGCTGGCTTTCTTTCACCTGCTCAGACCAGGCGATCGTGTGCTCCGATGCCAAAAGCAGATGCTGCATCTCTTTTGAAAGTGGCAGGGACGAGCGTGTTTTTAAAGGAGAACCCCAGCTCCTTTTGGGATGCAGCTGGGGTGGGCAGGAGCCAGCCCCACTAACTGCTGGGGGATCTCTTCTCCCAGGAGCATCCTCCTACTGCTGCTGCCTCTGCGGCTGCCCCAGCTCCCCACTTCTGCTGGGTGGCTGTGCCCTCTGGTGGAGCCTGCGTTTTGGACACTGCTGGGTAAGGACCAGACCTGCAACCAGGCTTGGGCAAAGCTGCCAGTCAGTGCCGGAACCCAGGTAAGACATCCGCAGCCCCCATCGCCTCCCACCAGCGCCTGCCCCATAGGGCCGGGTAGGCTGTGCTTCCCCAGGCTGCTGCTCCAGGGATGGGGCCGGTAGCGGCTCTGCCACGCGGGTTTTAAGTCCCCGTTGGTTGCAATGGTGTCACTGTTGGATGTGGGACGGTCACTGGATAAACCCCCACAGCAGCCCTAGGGGCGGGCACCCCAGTGCCGGTGCCCTTCTCCCAGGTGAGTTTTAGGCAGAGAGTGCAGAAATGCTCTGTTGGTCCCTCTCTGCTCTAGTGGGGGTTTAATTAGTTCCTGCAGCCTGTACAGCAATTTCCAGCCTGCTAGCCTGCTTTCTTCCCTGGTGACCACACCATCTCTCTCCAGCGCTGAATAGAGGGATGGCAAGCACCAGTCTCAGGACTGGGAAACCCCAATAAGCAGGTCCTGCTGCCGAGCTAGCTCGTAGCGTTGCTTCCTCCTCAATTTGGCAGGGAGAGTCAAGACTGTTGCACCAAGAGGTAATTTGAAGGCTTGCTCTGTAAGAGGCAGACTGTGGGAGGCTTTTGTCAAGGCCTCAGTGGATGTTTGAGCTGTGCTGAGTTCATTACTCAGTACCATCTTTTGTCCTGTCCTGAGTATTGTGAGGTACTTGCAAGCTATTTCCTTCTGTGCAGGGAAACACAGCTCATGCAGAGTTAAATGAAGCAGATACAGCCAATGTGATGCTCTGCCTGCGTGGCTTATTATTTATAAACCTTACAGGAATGAACCTAGTGAAGTGTGTTCTACCAAAGGATGTCCTCCTCTGGAAAATGGTTAGGTAGGAAGAGGGGCACAAGCTGGATGAAGGTACTCCATGAAAATCATTTGCTAATAGAAGACAGATTTGGTAAGGGCCAAAATTACTGTGGCAGATTTTTACTGAGGTCAACCACTTTAGCTGTGTGAAAGTCAGTGGAAGTAGGGCAGTTTACACCAGCTGGTCCAAGTCTACGATGAACTCTGCCACAGCTTTTTCCTCTGCTGACAGCAGTGTAGGGAAGGACTCTGTTTCACCTTCACATCCAGTGCAAACATCCCAAATCACATTTTCATTAAATGGTTTTGCAAAGACCTAGAGACCAAAATGAATAATAAAACATGTGTTACTGGCTTATTCTCTCTGAGATGCCTTTATTGATGCATGTGATCTACCTTTTGGGGATAGTTTCTGCTCTCACATACAAGAAGGGGTGTGGGATAACCTTGAATTTACCTTAGAATAGTTAAGCATTTTCAAGGGGAGACTCCTTAGTAGGGAAATTGTGCTCCATGAAAGTTAATATTCTTGCACACACACACAATTACTATGGTCTACACATAGCGATGGGAGAGATTTCCATCCAATTGCAGAGTGATACTGGAAGATCCTCCCATATTAATAGCATTCTGGCATCCATAAATGAAAGCCTCCAGACTGACTTGCTGTTGACAGTCTAAAGTGTCCCCTCAGGAGCACTGAAGCCGGTGCTGTATGTGCCCATGTTGTGGTTGGTGCCTAAACAGACCTTGTAGTGTATCAGGCCCACAGATTATGTAGGTCACAGTCACTGTTTCACTCAGATAAACAGGAAACACAGACATATTTTTTTCCATATTTGTTCTTCAGTCCTCTGATAATAGCAGTCTTTTAGGATTGTTTTTTTCTGATGGTTTTCTTCTACGGACTTTCCAGTTTTGTTTCATTTCCTGATTTAGTAACCTGAAACCTGTCACCTCTCAATTCACCCAAAACTAGCAAGCCTTGGTTTTGGAACAGTTGAGGGAATAAAGATGACAAACAGCACTACACACTGCATAGAAGAAATTATTACTCAAAAAATTTAATAAAATAGGAAAAAAAAAACCAAATAACAAACAGAGCAGAAAGAAATCACATCTTTCTACCCATCTGCACACACATGCCCCAGAACCTTTCAACCGCGCTTGGCATTTTGTACTTCTACACCACAAATTTTTCTAAGCACATTGGCCTAAATACATCCTTGCTGTAACTCCAGTGACATTAATGACTGGCTTTCACAAGGGCTACATTTAACCTCAAAGCCCTGATGCACTTGTTGGGAGCAGCACTGCTCGAAGGAAATCCTCATCATTTTCAGGCTCAGGCAAAGTGGTCAGAGTGGCTGCGAGACTGTGCTTTTGATTTGTGTCGCCTGGCTGGACCCTTGGAAATTTCCCGTGAAATGCTGCACACAAGTGCATTCAGAATAAAACCCTGAATTTCCATAAAAGCTCCTAGACTTTGTCTTTCTGCCCTTACTCTTATATCGTGATGGCCAGGGAGACGATCTGGAGTCAAATCAAGCTCCTTTTGAAATCAATGGCAAAACTCTTCTCATCCATGTTTCCTCCACAGGGGAGTCTATGCTCTGAACTAGAAGACAAAGACCAGGGACAAAAACTACTGAGGATCCATGAAGAGAGGAGAGAAAGGAAACCAAAGGGAAAGGGGAATTATTCTCGGGAGAGTGTTAAACAACTATATTCATTCAACTTTGTCACCACTGATTTTTTGTATAGAAATACTTACTGAAAAGATAAATTTATTTTCTGTGCCTGTGTTTTAAACAACCATGCCCCTTACTTTACCATACACCTTATTAAAGGTAAGCATTTGCCTTTAATGTAGAATACCTCCTACCTATTTTGTAAAAAAACAATGTAACACACAATAAAATGGTATTTTGTATATTGTAACCTGTTTGTAACAGTGAGATGAAGTAGGACCAGAGATCGATTCAGTGCTGTATATACCTACATATATCATGACTGACATAGACTTGCCTTTTATTTTCGACAGCTGAAACTAAGTGTGTTTTACCTACTGCCTTTCGAAAGGCATTCATCTGCAGCTTCAGCCTGGAAGGTCACCACCCCCTTTTTGTAACAGGACAATCCCTTTCTACAAAAAGCTGTGCAGTAGCTCAAGCCACAGGGGAGACTGAGTCAAAGTACAGGATGATGATGGAAATGCAGGTTCCGGACTTTGATAGCGTATCTGTAGTCCCTGTCCTCCTGCTGGCCATAATAATCACTGCCTCGCTCCAGCATCTGTTTTTTCACTGTCTTCATATTTTCAGAGCCTGGCTGAAAAATGGCAACCTCGGTCAGATGTTAAAGAACTGAAGCCATCATCTGTTGGTTGATATCTCATTTATTTAAATAATTCATAAATAGAAGTGGCACAAGAACCTTAACTGTGGAAGACACTTCAAGAGCAAACCCTGGTCTACAGATTATAGGCGTCCCTCACCCCCTAGGTAGAAATATTTCATGGATCTTCTGGTAAGCTTTGTCTAATTTGACCAAAGCAACTGTTAACACTTTCTAAACCCATCTGTCTTTACCAAAATCAAATCTTCAAACATGCAATATGTCATTTTTATAACACCTTTTCTTCAACATCTAAAAAGATTTAAGATCAGAAATAATTTTCATTTAAATAGAAAGAAATAAAAACCAAAAAGGAGTGCAAATTTATGAGAAGTAATATTAGAGCCAGGCATAGACATATGGGATCTATCTAGACTACAGCATGAGCACAGTTGTACTATAAAATTTAATTATTTTTAAAAAAAAAAGCAAGACCGGATGAAATTTTCTTACCAAATGCAGCTAAGTGTAATAGTGTAATAGAGAATTAAATTTCAGGTGATCACACATGAATTCAGCTGAATTAGGTTGGATCCTGTGCTCCCCTCTGACCCCAATAACGTATTTTAGGATAATCCAAAATTTCATCTCAACACCTTTGAAACCTAAAGGTTCAAATTTTCAATCTGAAAAGGTGTTTTTTTTTTTGCTTTTCAGCTCAAGNGTAAAAAAAAAAAAAAAAGAAAAAGAAAAAGACCATTATAGACCAGCATCAAGCTCATCGTTTCTGTTCCCATCCTCTCTCTGCCCCTGCACACCCGCCCTGGGTTCCCCACGGTGCCACTGGCACTCCTCTCCTGCCTTCCCCATCGCCCGTGCACGTCTCAGGCTCCTGCTGCTACCCCGGATCTCTCAGCCTGCATTGTAAATATTATAATGGGAAGCACTGACCAGCTTTAACTGTAGGTTCCTTTCTGGCTCTTCTGCTCTCTCTCGTGTAAAAGAGTCCTTTTACTCTTTCTTTCCACGTCAGAGTGCTGGGAATAGGTGGCCAGAGCCAGCACTGAAATGTTTCAAGCCTCCCTGTACTCGAATGTACCTAATTAAACCCGTGTGCAGGTACAGCTATAATTTGTGAGGTGTGCACTGAAGCGTGCAGGCAATGATCCCGGCGTCGTATTTGACAAGCAGAACAATAAGGTGCTCTCCTGTGCTGCTTGGCTGCTGACAACTTTCTCAGCTCTGCCAGGAAAACAGCAACCCAGATTTTACAAAGCGGGGTTTTGCTGCCGAAGGTGCCGGGCTTTGAAGAGCTACGTGAAAGCACCTGGGAACTGGCAGAGTTGAGGTACTGCGATATTCCTACTGCATTACTATGGGCAACTCAGTCTGTAAGGGTTACGGTTGTAAGGAGCCATAGAATTAAAAGGTTGTGGGGGAAACCGTGGTTTTCTCAACTGAATGTAGGAGCTGAAGCAAGCAATAGCTTTAATGGGCACCTAAATTCCTCGTAAGTGTGGAAGGAAGCAAACACATTTTCCATTTCGTTTAATAACTGTTGGACCCTGTTGACATTGGTCAGTATTTCCTCATTTTCAACTTTTAAGAAAAAATGCTAACTGGCACTTGAATTTTGGCAGAGAAAGTGTGTTTTTACACATTCTGCAAAGGTCTGTGGGTATTATTTTTTATAGCCAGATTTCTTGCACACTTGCAAATGAAATGGACTCCTTCCTCTCATTCCTATTGCTCCAGCAAATCCCTTTTCAGCAAGGCAGTTACATGTCCTTGAGAACCTCAGACATCAGGACCGAAGGCCAAGCATCTGTCTCCAGAAAAGAAATACCCCAAGCAGCGTGCATGATCATACTGGCCTCCAGAAGTGGAAAGGCAGGTCAGTTTCCAGCTACAACCCTCCCTTGAAAGCGCAAATAAAGCCAATCACGGTGATCTCTGGGATCTGGATGTTCACCTCATCAGAGGCGGGCTGCCCGCGTTGGCTGTGTGTGCCAGCGGGCGGTTGTCAGAGTGATGCATTCTGGTCGCTAGCGACTGGGATTATATTTTAACCAATGAGGTATAATGGAAAGGTTTTCCCTTCTGCCATCCCCTAAAATGACCTGAGAAACCTGAAGTTTCATGAGAAACTTCACTGATGTTATCAGGGCTCATCAATGGTGAAGTGGAGGCAAACACCTTCAGCCGTTATTTTTTTATTCCTTGATGGAAGCTGGTCACTGTCGTAAGCCCTCCCTCCTCCTGTCCTTTGCACTGTGCACTAACTGTTGTGTGTCACTTTGTAAGGGACGATCACTGTGTTGCTGAAACGCTTATTTTGTTTATAATTTCATGAAGGTATTCTGGGAACATTTCCAATCCATTTTCTGTATCTTTTATCTTTGCATTCTCTTGTAATATAGTTAGTTACAGCAATGCCACTAAGAAGAGAAAGATCGGCCATTTGATCTCAGTTTCTTTTATCAGGCTCAGAAATACATATTCTTTCTAATCTACCTCTAAGCACAAATAGTAGCAATTAAAGGCCTTGGTGGAAATCACAGTCCGAAATACCCTCCATACCCCTTTGGCTCAATGGGGAGAGGGGAGGTCTACACACCACAGTTGCTATGTCACACTATTACGTACTGTTTTTAGCAATAGCAACAAAACAAAACCCGCAGTATTCCTATTATACAAACAGAGTATCCACGTAACGTTGGCCATAAAATGATCAAGCCTAGCATGTACCCCTTATGCTAACTACGGCCGATCCCTGATAAATAATCTAAGATGAAGTCTGCTGCCTCATAGGTATAAGATATTATTCTTCTGAGGGAGAATTTTGTGGTTTTTAACATACCTAAGTCTCATCATTTGAGCGACTACTGCATCTACCTGACTGTGCAAGCAAGAAATCGGGTCTGCGCTCTTCAGCAAAACCGGGATTTTGCTTCTTCTTGAATTCAGTCTGTCCCAGGGCTAGTAAACAGCTGAATGGAAATGATTGGCAAAGGAGGATATCCACCAAGAAATGTGGAGGACGGCAGCACCGTTGAGATTGTAAAAGTCCGTGTTCTTGTTTCAATAGCTCTGGATCTTGCTTAATCCACACTTACTCCTTTAATTATTACACTTAAAAAGCAAGCTAGCATGATGCACGGTGCTTCTCCGGGAGCACCGGTAGCTGTAATCGCGCAGACACAATTTATGCACTTATGCATTTGCAGAAACCTTCCAGCGACTCTGACAGGAGACAGGCGCTTGGATTCCGTAACGAGATGGAGGCTGACGAATATTTATTTTTTCCTTTGGTACCTATCTTGGCTGCTTTAATTGGCTGCTCGGGAGTGCACTTGGAAACCTGGCAGCAGAGCACTGACGCGCCGCCTCCTTCACTGTGGTGCTCTGGGGCACGGGTGTATGCCATCAAAAACGTTTGCTTTTTAAACTTGAGTGGCAGTGGGGGAAAGTTGGAAGATGACTGGTAAGAACCAGTAAGGCCTATACACATGATCCTATGCAAGAACTTCAATTTCCCATCCTCACCTTTCCCTTCCTCTCCTTTCCCTGCTCTTGTCTGCTTTGGATCTACCTTCTTTGATGTAATGGGTGTATTTTCTTAGGTGCTTTTATATTACCTAGCATGTAGTCCATGTGGGACTGCCACACAGAAATAATAATAATAATAATAATAATAATAATAATAATAATAATAATAATAATAATGACACAAGGCTGCCCTGGAAAAAAACCACTGACCTCCCATGAACCTGAGTTCTTCTGCAATAAATACAGTTACTTCCTCCAGAGCTAAATTTGGACTATTTTTGAAGATACTGAAACAGGAAAATAACCTAATTTCTTGGGGTATGAGCATTCCAGTGGGAAAGTTTGCAGTCATTACCTTTTAAAAATTAGGCTATGAATTTTTCTCTTTGACATTTTCTAATGGAAGTTCATAATCAGTAATTTTAGCCATCTTCTGGCAAGATTAGAACCGCTGGGAGGAGGGAAGAACAGAGGAAACTCTCTTTTCGCTACAAGTTTCTGAATTAACTGAACCTGAAATGCTCTGCAAATGTGTGCCCATGCCAGGGAAATTTAGAAAGAAAGAAAGCAACCTCTCTTCGGCAGGTTTCTTGCCTGTCCCACTTCCCAGTCACTTGGCAGCTCTCTTCCCCAGGGAAAAGATGCCAGGGAAGCTACTGTGCCTGGCATGCAGATCCCTGGCAGGCAAAAATTTTGGGGACTTCCAGGACTGAAGGCTCTAGCAGAGTCTGCTATGCAGACAATGTTAGTCAAGGGTGAGGATGCCTTCAGTGCTGACATGGGGGGACTCAAAATGTTTTGGTTTTCCCCTCAAATTAGGGCAAAACCAAGCTGTGAAAGCTCCAAATCCTCAAAGGCATAGAATTACATTTCTCTGCACAGATTTTTGGTTTTGGACAAGTCACTGATTACACTAATACGGGATTTCTCAATGATGGTCAGAAAGGCCATTAGAAATATTCTCCAATGGTAAAAGCTTGGCTTTCCCTGTGAAAGGCTCCCCTGCTTGCCAGCAAACCCCTACACTGAGCATGTTGTATTTAAAAACATAGGGGGCTTGTATAGGCCTGATATTTTTATAGAATCATAGAATTGTTTAGGTTGGAAAAGACCTTTGAAAAGTCCAACTGTTAACATAACACTGCCAAGTCCACCACTAAACCACGTACCTAAGTACCACATCCACGTGTCTTTTAAATAACCCCAGGGATGGCGACTCCACCACTTCCCTGGGCAGCCTGTTCCAATGCTTGGGAACCCTTTCAGTGGAGAAATTTTTCCTAACATCCATCCTAAAACTCCCGTGGAGCAACTTGAGGCCGTTTCCTCTTGCTCTCTTGCTTATAACTTGGGAGAAGAGCCCGACACCCACCTTGCTACAACCTCCTTTCAGGTAGTTGTAGAGAGTGACAAGGTCTCCCTTCAGTTTCTGTTTCTCCAGGCTAAACAACCCCAGTTCTCTCAGCCGCTCCTCATAAGACTTGTGCTCTAGAGCCCTCACCAACTTTGTTGCCCTTCTTTGGACACCCTCCAGCACCTCAATGTCAGTCTTGTAGTGAGGGGCCCAAAACTGAATACAGTATTCAAGGTGGAGCCTCACCAGTGCTGAGTACAGGGGGATGATCACTTCCCTAGTCCTGCTCACCACAGTTTCTGATAGAAGCCAGGATGCTATTGGCCTTCTTGGCCACCTGGGCACACTGCTGGCTCATATTCAGCCAGCTGTCAACCAACACCCCCACCCATGTCCTTTTCCGCTGGGCAGCTTTCCAGCCACTGTTCCCCAAGCCTGTAGGACTGCATGGGGTTGTTGCGACCCAAGTGCAGGACCTGGCGCTTGGCCTTGTTGAACCTCATACCATTGGCCTCGGCGCATCGATCCAGCCTGTCCAGATCCCTCTGTAGAGCCTTCCTTAAGCAGATCAACACACCTGCCCAACTTGGTGTCATCTTCAAACTTACTGAGGGTGCACTCGATCCCCTCATCCAGATCATTGATATAGATATTAAACAGAACTGGCCCCAATACTGAGCCCTGAGGAAGACCACTTGTCACCGGCCGCCAACTGGATTTAACTCCATTCACCGCAACTCTTTGGGCCCAGCCAGACAGCCAGCAAAGACTATACCAATCCAAGCCACGAGTAGCCAATTTCTCCAGGAGAATGCTGTGGGAAACAGTGTCAAAGGCTTTACAAAAGTCTAGGTAGACAACATCCACAGCCTTTCCCTGATCCACTAAGCAGGTCCCCTTGTCATAGAAGGAGATCCAGTTTGTCAAGCAGGACCTGACTTTCACGAACCCATGCTGACTGGGCCTGATCACCTGGTTGTCCAGTATGTGCTGCATGATGGCCCTCAAGAGGATGTGCTCTGTCACCTTCCCTGGCACTGAAATTACACTGACAGGTCTGTAGTTCCCCAGATCCTCCGTTCGGCCTTTGTTGTAGATGGGCACCACATTTGCTAACCTCCAGTCAACTAAGACATCCCCACTTAGCCAGGACTGCTGATAAATGATGGGAAGCGGCTTGGTAAGCACTTCCACCAGCTCCCTCCGTACCCCTGGGTGGATCCCATCCAGCCCCATAGACTTGTGTGTGTCTAAGTGGTGTAGCAGGTCACTCACCATTTCCCCTTGGATTATGGGGACTTCATTCTGCTCCCCGTCCCTGTCTTCCAGGTCAGGGGGCTGGGTACCCCAAGAACAACTGGTCTTACTGTTAAAGAGGCCTTTTCCTCATCCTTTGTCACTATGTTTCCCACCACATCCAATAAAGGATGGAGATTCTCCTTAGCCCTCCTTTTGTTAATGTACTCGTAGAAACATTTTTTATTGTCCTTTACGGCTGTAGCCAGATGAAGTTGTAGTTGGGCTTTGGCCCTTCTAATTTTCTCCCTGGATAATTTCATGATCTCCTTGTAGTCCTCCTGAGTTCCCTGCCCTTTCTTCCAAAGATCATAAACTCTCTTTTTCCTTTGGGCAAGCAGAGTGTGGCACACGATTTCCCCAATTTAAAGGTCAATCAACCATAGCAAAACACAATTTCACCTCCATAAGAATGGCAACAAGATGACAAACTTTTCCCTTGTTATTTTCTTCCAGTGGCAAAGCTGTCAGCACTGCCTAGACAATAAAATATCAGGATTTATTAAACTAATACTAATAAAACCCAATAGTTACAGGAAAATTGCTGGATGAATAGCAAGACCATGCAAATATTACTTTTAATGGAATACTCTAGCTGCTACAGAATTTGAGAAAAAAAGAGGTACGATGGCTTTATACTGCCTCTGGGCAACTGCTAATTGCACGCGGTAGTTATAAGCATGTTTCCTTCGCTAGTCAAGAGGGTGGGTACGTAATGAGAGTGAACTGTAGTGTTAACTCAGTGCAACAAGTATGCCACATCTATTTATTTCAAGGACACTTGCATCTTGCAGGTGTCCAGTCGATGGCTGCGTAAACCGTCTGCCACTGGTCCAGCGCCAGTGCGGATGCATCCGTCTGCTTCAGCAGCTGCAAACAATCTGGGAGCAGCACAGAGGCCTGTGCAGCTATGGATATTACTGTGCTATGGCTGAATCTGTGAATAATACATACCATAACTGTTTGTGGCAGATCTGCAAACTGATGAAATTGTGACTGATGATGCGATAGAAGTTCCTGCTACGGAGGGAGCAGCAATTCGGCACTGTGGTCCCATGACAAGTTTGTGGCCTCATCAGTATGTAGGGCAAAGCAGCTGCTGTAATTGCAAATGACGGCTTGGGGTTCCTGGGCTCCTGAGGTCTCCGAGAAGACTTGCAATTCACAGGCTGGCCTAGTTTCCCCCTCTACCAGAAAGAAGGAGCTCATATGCCGATGCTTGCCTCAGCAATGCTGGGGAGTATCAATCCTGAAGCCCCTTAAGTGATGAGGAAACTCCTCCCAATCACTGCTTTCCCCAAACAGGAGGCAGCAGGGTGATACATTAGTGATGTTCAAAAAAGTGAGGAAGAGCCTGGGCTGTGCACTGCGCTGATAGGGGTCACATTTGTACCAAATCAGCACAGGAGGGCTGTCTGCAGCCTCTTACAGGAGGAAACAATGCATCTCCATGCAATTACCAGCAACCTCATATCACATATTCTCCTGCTTTTCCCTTCCGGAATCAATTTAGGTATCATATAATTTTTTTAACTATTAAACATTGTGAATAGTTTGAAAATATCTACTTCTTTTTTTTTTTTTCCAAAGCACCTGCTGCATTTTCCCACATATATTAGACAGGCATTAGGTGGCAGTATGGACTGGAGACTTCAGCATGGGGCAATGGGCAAGATATTCGTATTCCTCATTCCAGTTGTAACATGGAAAGATTCTCTAAACTTTCTTTTCTGCTGAAAAATTGAGGTATAAATAATGATCCACTGACGTCCTGTGAGGATTAATTAGCTAATGTCTTGACAGAGCTCTGTGCATGAAAAATGCACTCCATGAGTAGAGAGATAGTCAAGTAGAGAATTTTTCTTTGACATCAGTTTAATGTCACACATTTTGTCCTTGGTTCCTGCAGTGACACATTTGATCCATAATTCAGCCCATACATTCTCAACTATTCTATTTTTAGATTTCAGAGAGACTCAGTTAGGAATTTATAGCTAAATCTAACTTCCCAAACCATAGTCTGACAGGAATGATCAGAGCTAAGTACACAGTAGTTAGTGAAGAGCTGACAAAGTGCTTTCATAAAGTCATCGCAAGTCAAAGACAGAAAAATCCTAGTGGGTCATCTAATCCATCTCCCTGCCTCTGGAAGGTTTTTCTTTATTGCACCATTTTGCCAGTGCTGTATCTAAGCTGGTGAAAATGTCGTTAGAAGTTTTCTAGGGAAATCCCCTGTCTGACATCCAAGGAAAAGCCCAGATTTCCAGATCAGTTTCAGCCTCATTTTCCCCAGTTTCAGCCCATAACTTCCATCAATGTGCCTCAATCCAATCCTCATCACTTTTCAATGTGCAAAGGGGAGTTTGGCTAACGCCGGTCAAATATCAAAATACCCCAGCTAAATTCTGATCCAAAGGTACTTCAACCCAGATATGGGTCCTCCTCAAACTCGTTTCAATGACTCAAAAAATGCCTTGTATTGTTGATATTTCAACTCGCAGAGGGGTATTTCTGTTCCCAGGAAAGCAGAACATTAGGAGGGAAACTTCACCTGATGCTGTGCCTGGGAACTGGCAGAAGACCTTCCTACAGGTAGAGCCTAGACCCCAAGCTTGTGTTTTTACATCTGAAATCCAGAACTAATGCCATCTTTTATGCCACCATATCACACTACAGATTCATTTCACTGGCTCTGTGCTCCCATCTTTGCACATTTCTTATCTTTCAGCATAGCTGCTCTGTATGATTTTTCCTTCCTTTGGATTATTTCCATCTTTTCCTCTGCCTCAATGAGTTATTTTACATATTTTCACCCCAAATCTCACACTGTTGTTCTATGCCGTGTTGTTATCCTCTGCAGCTTTTTTTTGTCACTCCTTTTCTATTTCCTCCAGGGCAGTTACTTATACTTTCACATCATCTGCAGTTTCCCTTACTCTCACATTAATGAGGACACCTGCATAAAAAGCGAGCCTAACACAAATCCCTACCTCCTCCTTTTTCCTTTTAGAATTCATTTCACCCTCGTGTTTGTGTAAAACCCCATTCTTCTCAGTCCTCCTTGCATGGCAGGAGGTTACTTGGCTTCTTGGCCACTCTCATTGCTCCATGCATTACCCATGTTAAAGCCCAACCAGCCCTTTTCATTTCCAGTGTTGGATTCTCTTTTCATTTTAGCCCCAAACACTGGAACCTTCTTATATCTCCCATGACAGCTGGTGTGGAGCAAGGTGCCTGTTTTCTATGTACATGTGAGCAGTCTAGAACAATTTTCTCAATATTCAGAGCAGTGTAAAGAATTGTTTTTTAAGTACGACCTTGACCCCATGCCTATATTTATGAGTATGTGAATGATCCCGCAATTTTAACTCACGTATTGTTTGAGATACTCTCAGTAGTTTTCTCAGATTCATAGCTCCCGAGGTGAACCGGGATGACTCTTGAGCAGCACTTCCCCATGTTAAGTCTCATTTAAGTGTTGCTGTAAGAAAAAAAAAAAACAACCAAAAACAAAAAAAAACCCCAAAAAAATAGTTTTACAAATTACTACAATAAATTTTAATGAGAGCCTCACTGTTAAATCCTGTGTCTTATTTCTAGTCCCATTTTTCTGGCTTCAAGACTACAGAGAGTCATCACCAAAACTTTTTTCCCTTGTAAGCTCTTATTGACTGCAAATAAGTCACCCTTTAACTTTCTTTTTCTAAAACAGATGCTGGCTCCTAGATTCAGGATTTTCTGCCCATAATAAATATTTTCAAGCTTCTTAATTGTTGTTGTAACTATTCTCCGAACCCGTTTCAGTTTGCCAATATCCTTCTTGAACTGTGGATGACAGAACTGGACACAGTAGTCCATTAGTGGTCTCTCCAGTGCCAAACACAAGTATCATCACTCCATTGCTATTTGAGTTACCTCTGTTTATACATCCAAGGACTGCATTAGACATTACCCTGTCAAGGAGAAGCTTATTACCCAAGCAGCTCAAATTACCCTCCCAATCCTTTACAGCTGCTTTCTGGGAAGCAGGAAGCTTTCCTCCCCTTCATTTTTATTCTAAATTGCACCCACATCATGTATTTGTGTAATAAACGTCAGGTTAAGACCTACATTGTTTAGCTTATTCTCAGTTTATCCAGGGAACCAGGTTATTCTGTATGCTTTCAAGCTCAACATTGCTGTCACTGTAAACCTTATTGGTTACTGGTAGTTAGTCAATGACCAAGAAGCTGTTACTAGCTGACCACTCTAGAAGCACATATACTTGCTTATGGTTACCTGCTTATAGCCATGACTGAAGACCTACTATCCATCTTACTTTTAACATGTGCTACGGTAATTATGTGGCATTCTTATTTATTATTCAAATATTATGTAAGATCTAGTCAAATTCTTACCAGATGTCTAAGTACATCATATGTACAATGCTATCTAAATTTATCCTGTCTTTATCTAGCAATCTATTTCAAATATGAAAGTATCCATTTAAGCTCTTCAATAAATAGTAAGAAGTAATAATTATAAACATATTAATTCTTCCCTCTATTTTCTTTTTGTATCCTATTTAAAATATTTTACCCAGAATGACTGTCAGAATGAGAAATAGCAGTTGAAAGCATCTGGGTCATCATTCTGATTGTAAACATTGGCACAGTGCTGGAGATTCCTCTGTCTAAAGAGCTACTTAAAATCCATTCTCGATACACTGAGGTCCTCAACCAGCTCATTTAAAACTACGGGGTGTCAAGAAAGCAAAATAGTTTCTTTCTCTCATTTTAATGGAGATTTTTAACAAAGTTTTTGTCTAAGATGTCTCAGATCTGTCTGGGAACACAGTGAGACTGTTTAACAAAACTATCAATGATGGCTCTATGTTTCAGACAGATGTCCCCAAGACTTCTCTTGGCTGCCACCCACCCCTGGAAGCCGTAGTATCCCCACTGCATCTGTATTTCTCTTTCTGGGCCTAATCCCCTCTGAACAATCAAACCAATACTTTTGCTCATGTGTCATACTTGCAAAACCAGCTCTCACAGGTGTCCTCCAAACAAACATGCCAGGCATCTCCCAACAGCCCCTTTGGTCTGGGCCTTGCACAAAGCTCAACTGGGGGTCTAAGCGCCCCGTAGACCCATTTCAGGGAGGTAACCTGTGGTGTGAAAGGCAAAGGCACCCACTCCTTGGGGCTTTTCGGTTTGATTTGGTGAGACAGGAGCTAGTTGCGGTCTTTATCTCCAGGGGACGTTCCTGCTTGGAGGGTCCCAAATGAATTCCCACCAGTTTGGATTTAAATTGAGGTGAAGACACCCGCCTCCACAGCTGAGGCCGAGGCTTGGTAAGGACTCCCTTTCTGCCACTTATGGCCCAGCTCCTCGCGTGGGCGAGGAAGAATGCAGCCCCGCTATCAGCATGCTCCAGGCACAGCGTGTAAACCCCCCCCCCCAGGAATTCAGCCTCCAGGAGGGCACATTTCCCCACCTGAACTGCCCCATTTAGTACAAGTTTCCTGACGGGAAGCACAAGCAAAGGATGAAGGAGAGATATAAACTTTTAAGTTTATGGCTCCAGTTAAAAAAAAAAAGAAAATGTTCAGATCCCGTTTCATACATGACCTGGCCTCTGGCTTTATCCAGCGACTTCTGCGTGAAGAAAATGTTCAGCAGGCAGGGGAAGGGGAGAAGCAGGTGAGGATCTTGCAGATCTTTTGCTGCTACAGAAAGGGTGGGTAAGAATAAATTGTATAAAAATAATCCACCTAAAAAATAAGTAGAAAAATAATGCTAATCCTATTTAGACCTGGTAATTCTCACTATATGTTTTATTTATGGAACTGTAATCTTAGAACAATAAATACTGCTATTCTTTACGCTCCCGTGAAGATAATGTGGTAGAAAGAAAGGTGTGTAGCATGCAAAAAAAAAAGCACTCTAAAGGAAGAAATTGATCATGTAATTAAAAGAGATTTTTTTCATGGAGCTTAAGAGTCTTTTAAAACAGCCTTACATAATGGAGATTTATAAGGGATTGCTTTCACCGAAAATATATGGGAATAAATGACCCAAACATGTTATGTTTCAACTATCTGACATTGCACAAACAGCCTTTGTTAACCGTAAAACCAGACGCTTTCAGGTGAGACCTGTTAGCAGGAACAACTGCAGCTACTGCAACTGAGATCAGGCTTGTGTACGCCTGTGTGAACGCGAGCCACACAAACTCCTCATTTGCTCCTCAATTCGTCTTTCTGCACTGGTTCCCAAGGACTATTCAGCAGTCCTGGTCACCCAGCAATCCCGTGTGGTTTCCACACTGAGCTAAATGCTCTCATGTGGGCCTGAGTCTCTGCCCACGATGCGCTCACTGAAACTTGGCTTGAGGAAGGAAAAGAGATGGGGAGAACTGTGGCTGGGTGAGAAACCAAAGGTGAAAGTTCCCGGCCAAAGATCTGAATGAGCTACGTCCTGATTTTGTGCCAAAACAGGGCCCTAAGTTGAGCTGGAAAAACCTATAAATACCGAGCGTGGTTTTGATGTGTCACCCAGCAAAAAGCACACAATTGTTTTATACAAGTAAAGACCCTGTTCTTGGCTTTACTCACCCAAAGCTTGATTGCACCCTATGAGGCAACAATTAGTGATGGCACAGAATTAAGCAGATTTGACCTATGAATCCAGCCATTGCAATAGCTCCCATTCAGGGCTCCCACTTTTATTTGTTTAATAGTCATGATTTGGGTTTGACATCTAAACCGGTGTGATAAGGAATACTGTAAAAACACCATTTCTCATGAGATAACCATGACCCTCTCCTTTGCTATGATGGTGGTATTCTGGGGGTGGGATGCACAGGTTTCCTACTGTCTTCCAGGTTTTGCAGGGGACCACTGGCTGCTCCCCCACAGCCTTCTGCCCCCACTTTCTTTTGGGGGTATATGCACCACCCATGACTGCCTTGCTAGAGCCTGACCTGTAGCTTTCTGCATGCAGGCAAACTCCCCTGCTCCATGGGTCTACAGCTCTCTGAAGTCCTGTGACAAAGGTATAATGCTTTAACCTGTTCCTGCACCTGCAAAATTGAAACTCCTCCCTCTCATGGAACAGCAAACCTCCCGCAGCCAGGATGCTTTAAGAAACAGCTCTGCTTCAGCTCGGTCCCTATGGCTTGACATTTTTATTTTTCTGCATCTTGAGTAGTTTCCATAGCTATCACAAATGCCAACTAATTCTGAATGAAACATTTAATGCTTTTGTCATTCATTTTCTAAAATGTATTAAGGGATTGAGTAAAGTAGTGTTTAATTTAGAAAACAGCATTATTACAGTCTGTAGAGATTGAAAACGGAGGATGGAAAAGGCACAGAAGTATATAACAATACAGTAATTGACATGCATTGATGTGAATATGTGCATATGTGCATGTTGAGAAGTAGTGCTATTCATTTGCGCTTTCTGTAAAGTGGTGTATTTCTGGCAATGGCAAGAAATGTGTGGTGATTTACTGCAGTGAAACATGTGACCCACAGTTATGGGACATACAAGAGCATTTCACAAGTCTCTGTTGATGGTGAAAGGCAAAATCCATTAGTATTTTGGTCTGATTTTTCCTTGAACTTGGAAGAGGAGCTGAAGACTATTCCTGCCATCTAATTTAAAGCCGACAATTGGATTGAATTTGTCGGTGGGTTTTCAACTCTGCCCTTTGCTGTGAATCTCTGAAGGCTTTAAGGTAGCTGCTAACCCATCAGCATTGAGGAAAAAGACAGACAAGGATAGTTCCTAGTACCCCAAGCGTCCTCTTTTCACCACATCTGTTGGATGAGCACAACCAGAAATGCTACGTCTCTCTCCCAGCAGCACACCGTGAGACACAAGCACAGAGTCACAAGCATCCTTTGCCTCACCTGGAATGAGGAAGAAAGAAATAGCCCTTGAGCAAACTGAATGATGAAATGGCACACCTATTCATCCAGGGTACCCAGTGCTGCTGTGGGAGGCAGTACTGCACACTCACATACACACATGCAAACACAGATTGACGGTCTTGAGCTGCAGCAGAGGCAAAGGTGAGACGGCAGCAGGGAAGTATTTGAGATTCTCTAGACCTGAGGGGACTGGTAGGAGGAGGAGTGGGAGCCTTGTGCCAGTCTGGCACAGGAAGGGCAACTTCTAACTGGGGTTGGAACCACCTGGAAATGCTTTTCAGCATCTAGTTCCCTGAAACCAGACACAACTCCTTCCAGGGCAGTCCTGTATATGCTCCTATTTTCCACATACAGCAGAGGTAAAGGCTGAGGTGTAGCATCATTATCATTACCAGTGCTGAAGGTTGCACGGCTCAGTGATTAGCTTCCTGACAGTGATTTAGATGAGCTGGGTTTTACTCCTGCCCCTGCCACTTAGGCAGGCACCACTGCCACAACGGCAGAATAGTGCAGACATACCTAAGTTGGAAACTCTTTAGAAACTGCTGCTGCAGCAGTTTTACCACTGCAGCATAAAACTCAGTGTTGAAGAAACCACTCTGCTACTCCTTCAGCTCCTCCAACCCATTTTACAGCATGTTCTGCGCTCCATGATCTTGTGGGTACAACACACAGATGTTGTCTGCTCTGTTGCAAACTGAGCTCTCCTGAGCCAGCTGGAGACACCACTACCCCGCAGTGCCTGTTGGGAGCGAATGGAGAACCTCCGGGATTAACAATTCATGTCTCTATTCTGCCTCTGTACAAGGATACTGAGGATTGTTGCTTACCTTTGCAGTGCTTTGAGGATAATAATGTAAGCAATTTTCTATTCATCAATTACATTATGCCTCAGGAAATCAGCAGGTGCACAGAGAATCTGATTATGCAGGACTGGAAACATTGTCCACCCACAAATCGGAAATAAAGATCTTGATCTTATCTTCTTGCTTCTGCGAAGGCCATCTGGTGGTCAATTGGGCATTGGTTATGCAAGTGATGATGTGCACACACTACAGAGAGGCTTTACAGAAGAGCGCAGCACTGCAGCAGAGCTCCCCCAGCCCCTGCATCACAGCTTCCACAAGAGTAGAGCAGCAGTCTGCTCTCCAGACAGCAGCCAAGTGGATGGTAGCAGTATTTCCGAAGTAGCAATATCTGCTCAGTGCCCCTGCGTGCATACATGTGAACTTCTACCAGCCATTTTCCAAAATTATCTGTTTTATTACTTCAAAAATCTGTACTTCAACAGAGGCCAAAATACTGCCTGCAGTCATTAGAAGGACTGTAAGCAGAAAGGGAAGGGACTGGGATTTGCTCCTTGGCTGGCCCTGGCACACATGATGCTTGTTGAAGAGAGAGTACTGTCTAAATTAAAAGGAGAAAACCTTTTTTTAAAAAAAAAAATAATATGATTGAAATCACCTGTGTGCTTAAATGCCAAGCAATACCAGTTTCCATGCAATTTTTCCCCTATTGCAACCAGCCATTCATGTGCAACATAACAATTCGCAAACAGCACTAAACTATCAGAGAAATTTTGAGACTCCTGAGTAAGGTATGAAAAAATTAGGCTGCTCTTTAGTTTTCAGTCTGAAAAAAACAGCAAGCCACCCTGCACTGGGGAAATTTGGATTGCATGAGGCATGTGCATGACTACTTTTGAACTACCGCACATTTCAGTGTAGAACATTTCAGTCAGCACTTTACAGTCGTCAGTGGGATGTCTGGCTAAGAATTAATTCCTGAATTAGATGGCTGTCTCTCATATGATTATATGGCAATCAACTTCTCTGCTCATGGCCAGTGACGACAGCAGTGTCAGTCCCTGCCGACAAAACCTCTTCATCCCTTTCTGCACGCTGGGCTGTAGCTCCTGGCTGGAACTCTGCACTGCAGAACAGCCATTAAAAATCATTTTGCTGGAAACTGGGTGGCTCAGGAAAATGCCAATGAGTGTCTGCCTTCACTTTTCGAGCACTAGTAAGACTCCAGCTGGTCCCTTCACCTCCTGGTCAAAGGCAAATGAAAGCAGCTACCATCTGCTTGTGTAATGTTTCTCTCTGAAGACTTGGTATCACCAGTCAGTCATAAATGCTCGCGTCCATACAGACTATGTATTTCATTTTCAGCAAGCAGTTTAAGCAGTCTAAGGGGCACAAGGACGCCTGAGTTACAGTTTTAGTCCATGGGTAAGTAGTGTTTTTGCCTTGGTAATAGCTGCATGGGAAAAATATGGGGCCAGTTATACAACATAATGCTGACAGCACTCCATCTCCTCCGTAAGTAGGTAGGGAGAGGGGGCTGTGGTCTGGGCAGAAGCTTGCACATACCACCAAACTGAATTTGTCGTCGGAGCCATCCAGGCACAGGGAGAACAACTCTCTGGATCTACCAAGGACTTGTCCTATTTTCCCAGCGACGCAAGGAAGCTGAGTCATGGAGGCCTGTCTGTGCCTTGCCAAGAGCAGTATGCCAAGGGACACCCCAGCCCCTTCGTACTGACTCTTGAGATAATATCTTGCAAGCACACTTCATTAGCTATTTAGCAATTTATATGCCCAGCACTTTACACCTTCGTTTACAGCAAGTTCTTAAACAAAAAGCTGATTTTTGCTGTTCTTGGCCCAGCTCCATTCCCATTTCCAGGAAAAAAAAAAAAAGTAAAGTGAATATCACAAGGTAGATATTCTGCTCCAACTTGTACTTGAAAAATAAAGATTTTTTCACAGTTACAGCAGACAGCTGAATTTAAAAGGCAGAACTGGGGCTGGAACTGAATCAGCTGCTCTTGCAGGGCAGTGCCCATAGCTGTCCCTGAGAGTGCTAGTACTCATTATCCCTGGGTGATCCCAAACAAATTGTGGCTGGAACTTGACACTGCTGCTAATTGCAGATAGGCATTTTGTAGCTGATCCCAACACTTGCTTGTGTGTTTAAGACAGAATAGGATACTAACTGAAGAAAAAATATATGAAAAGATCAAGTAATGAAACTGAAATTACATTGCTGGAATTGTTGCCCACTTTTCTCCTCCCAAATTGCATACTGAAATTAAAAAAATCCCAGTATACAGCCGGATACTGTATACAGCTGAGGGATATTATATTAGATCACTCTATACTAGATACAGCTAAATGCTGTTTCATTCCAATGTCTCCTACAGTGTTTTAAGTGGAATGTAATTAACTATTAACTATTGGTTAGTTAAATATTTCTAGCTGAAATTAAATTGAAGACACTTTCCTTCTTTTCCCAAAGTGAACATGCTCCGCACGATCAGCGAGCACCTTCTTTGCTTTAGGTCAGTCAGATATTTACATCTTGCTTCAAGTATGCGAAGAGCCCTTTTGCTGCCATAACTCCTACTCTACCACGTCCTGTCCTTTATTACATAGTCCCAGTGGGAAAGGTGGATTTCGCCCATGTGCATGGAACTGTAAATTAAGGAATAAAGTATTAATACTTTGGAAATTATAGTATCTCCTACTTGCATTACAGACCTTGGCATCAAGGATGGTCTGACTCAGCAAGCTCTTTCCATTTAAAGTTGACTGTAAGTCTTATTCTTCTTTTAAAAAAAAACCTCCAGAGATGCTTATCATAACATTTTATCCATAATCAGTAAGAAGATGCATTTGTTTTTTCCACAACGTAAAGATATTCGTGGCTAAGCAACTTCTAAGTTTCATTACAAAGAAAAAAACCTGCAAAGTATGATGGAAATTTGAACCAGGGTTAATTCCTTGCACACTTCCATCGGTGTGAATGCCAGGGAGCCTGGAAGGTCAATGGCCTCACACCAATGCAAGCCCCTCATGTCTTCCCCTCAGTATGACTGCTTGTTTCAAAAGCTTATCTGAGAAACAAACACTTCTGCAGTGACAGAAATGAATGGGATTAAAAATAAAACCAAATTAATTTTGTGTTCAAAGCTCCTTGACCAACTGTCTAAGAGAGTCACTGGAAATGCACAAACTTCCTCCCCCACTTTCCCGTAAATATGCCTCAACGCTTGACAGACCGCATAAATAAATGGTGGATTTGTGACCTTGAATATCTCAGCTTTAAATCAGATCCTAGCAGTACTACCAAGCTTGTTGTATATAATCAGATAACAATAGGTAGCAAATTCTATTTACTATCAAACAACTAAGTGCAAAAGGTATGAAAAGTTACAACTGGTCTACTCTGTTTCCTTGAACAGGTTTATAGGACTGGCTAAATGCATGGATGTCTCCAGCACCCATACTATATCAAATCTATGGAGACCTATTAAAAAAGCAGTGGGAAATGGCGTGGTAAAATATTTGGCTTGCTTGCTCTCTGCCTTGCTTGCCTCTCTGCTAACACAAAATTGTGGCCCTCCCTTGCAACCAAAATTGTGCCACTGTGTGGATGAAAGCACAATCTAAAACAGAAGATTGTTTTCTGATCAAAACTGCAGGGCTGTGTTTTGAATATTTAAATTGTGGGGATTACATTTCTTCACAGCAGCATCTCATGACTACTAACTAACTTACTGCTCTTTCAGATTGCTGAAGCTTCTTATGAGATTGTCTCCCACTTGAAAACCCAGCTCAAAACAGAAAGGTACTTCTCAGCTGTTAAAAATGGACCTAGACAGATAGCAAAGACCTTCTGGTACGATCACCAGGCACAATATAAAAGAGCAGACTAAAATGTACGAATTTATTTGAGTGAAGCAGGAAGGTAGCACTAAGGGACATGCGGAAGCATTGCCATTCTGGATTCTGCAATCTTGCTGAATGTTTCAAAACCATCTAAGCAATTTCTTCTATTGCACTGACCCGACAGACACGCTGCCTTTCTGCGAATTCAGTGGAAGGAGGAGGATGGCGTTTACAGCTACCACTGTCTGCCTGCAACTCTGCCGTCTGAGAGACAGAGAAAAGATGGAATGACCTAAAATAAGCCATTTTCTCCAGTAAAATAACTTAATCAAAAAGGGGCTAGTAATATGCTGTCTCTAGCCTTTTTTGCCTGTATTTCTTTAGATTTTATCCTACAGCCTGCCCATAAACCTTGCCAGACTATCTGGACTCCCTTTTTATTTGGAGGCAGATAAGGCAGAGAGGCCCTTAGATTTAATACAGCTTAGAGATAAGAGGTGATAATGAAAGTGCTGTAGCCAAAGTTTGCTTACCTGCTCTGACTCACTCCAAAACTCCAGATGTAGCACAGTCACGTCTCTAACAGTCCCCTGGTGCGGGACCCAGAGAGCACGCAAGAAGGGACAGCCACTGCCCCAAAGCAGACAGGACGGGTGGGTGGGAGGAGGAGATGGCTGACCTGCTCAAGGAAAGCCCCAAAGCGGGGCAGTGGGGGCTGCTCTGGTCACCTCTGCATCCACCAGTGTCTGACACTGCTATGCCTGCCTTTGCGGAGCCTGGAAAAGTCCCTGATATGTGTTTTGATTATCTGCTTTCTGGCACTTGCCTGGAATCTTTGATGCTAACACTTGAAAAGTAGCTGCAAGTCTGCTAAAAAAAGTAATGTTTTGACAGTGCTGAAATTCAAACCGTTCACTGAACATTAACTTTTACTACTACTTTGTAAATAAGATTATCAAAGATGTTGATAAGAAGAAAGCTCCAACGATGACAAAGTTGATCACATACTGCAGCACCAGCTTTTCTCTCAGCTGCTTTTTGAAAACTCCGAGAGTTTTGGTATCCAAAAATAATGTCTCAGGAGTTGACATAACAGCTGTTTCCTGCAATGACCTATTTTCACCTCAAAAAAAACCACAAACAAACAAACAACCACCTGCATGAGCCTGGTGAAACTTAGGAGAAAGTAACTTTGCTCTCCATGAGAGGGAAGCCCCTTGGCCCAGCACACTCAGGGTGACACAGTCACCATTGCACAGCTCCTTTTGCCAGCCCTGAGGGGCAGAGGCACAAAACACGGCAGCACCTCTTTGCCACCATGGCAGCTGATGTTGCCAACTGGGCTGTCCCCAGCAGCAGGTAGGAATCGGTACAGCAAGGGATGATGCACGACAGCTTTTCTGCTTCCTCCTTTGTGTCTTTAAAGGCCACTGATGATGTCAATAGCAAGCTGCTTTTCACAACTTGAACATATTTTTTTCAAGCTGCTGTATAGTCAGCTGAATTGGTGAAGGCCTCCTTCCCTCCTTTTGCTGCTGCCTAATTCACTTCTCTCTCCTCTCTCCTTTCACCTTTACTCTTTTTTCCTTCAGCTTTCTGCTCCTATGTCACTTCAATTTATCTTGCTGAGCCCTCTTAATGAAATGACAATTTAGATAGCTGTAAATTGCAAAAATAGTCCTGAATGTTATGTATCCTTGTCAGATGCATTGTTAATTTAAGGTTGTGTGTTACAGTTAGCAATTCCCTCTCTGTTTTATTTAGTTAGTTTAATACCCACTAGTTGTAAAAAATAACATTTTTCTAACTCAGCTTTTGTTCTCGCACTAAAGTGCATTTTCAGTTACAATCTTATTCTATTTCCAGAAATCCCAAATCTCTCTATGTTTGTCTGAAAGAATCCAGCTTAGAATGCAGCTTAAGTTCCTTTTGCAAACATGCACTATACTATCATTTTTTAAGATAAAGGGAACTGTTCTTTATGGACAAAAGCACAGTCAATATCTTTGGGGTACTTTAATGAGATCTAGTCCCAGCTGAATAAATTAAGATTCAAGCGATTAAACTAAATTAAGATTCACGACACCAAGCTGAGTGGTGCAGTTGACATGCCTGAGGGATGGGATGCCATCCAGTGGGACCTGGACAAGCTCGAGAAGTGAGCCCATGTGAACTTCACGAGGTTCAGCAAGGCCAAGTGCCAGGTCCTGCACCTGGGTCAGGGCAATCACTGATATCAATAGAGGTTGAGGGATGAAGGGATTGAGAGCAGCCCTGCCAAGAAGGACTTGGGGTACTGGTGGATGAAAAGCTGGACGTGAGCCAGGAATGGGTGCTCACAGCCCAGAAATCCAGCTGCATCCTGGGCTGCATCAACAGAAGCGTGGCCAGCAGGGCGAGGGAGGTGATTCTGCCCCTCTATTCCACTCTGGTGAGACCCCATCTGGAATATTGCATCCAGCTCTGGAGTCCTCAGCACAGGAAAGACATGGACCTGTTGGAGCGGGTCCAGAGGAGGGCCACAAAAATGACCAGAGGGCCGAAACACCTCTCCTGTATAAGGAAAGGCTGAGAGTGTTGGGGTTGTTCAGCCTGGAGAAGAGAAGGCTCCAGGGAGACCTTATTGTGGCTTTTCACTACTTAAAGGGGGCTTATAAAAAAGATGGGGACAGACTTTTTAGCAGGGCCTGTTGCGGTAGGACAAGTGGTAATTGTTTTAAACTAAAAGAGGGTAGATTCAGACCAGGTGTAAGAAAGAAATTTTTTCCAATGAGGGTGGTGAAACACTGGCACAGGTTGCCCAGAGAGGTGGTCAATACCATGGAAACATTCAAGGTCAGGGTGGACAGGGCTCTGAGCAACCCGATCTAGTTGAAGATGTCCCTGTTCATTGCAGGGGGGTTGGACTAGATGACCTTTGACGGTCCCTTTCAACCCAAAGTATTCTAGGATTCCAGGAATATGTGGAATGGAATTGCTTTCTTTCTTGAAAGTTAGAAATTTAAGAAATGTATTTAAATGTCCAAGTATTAAAATAATCCTTTTCTACCTACTATCAATTTAAAAAACCAACAAATAATCTTAGGCTTTTCCATTCAGTGCCCACAAGAGAATAAACCTCAAGGAAGTTGTAGTAAAGAGAGTCCTAGAGTCACAGAATGGTTTAGGCTGGAAGGGACCTTAAAGATCATCTAGTTCCAAATCCCCCTGCCATGGGCAGGGACACCTCCCATGAGACAAGGTTGCTCAAAGCCCCATCCAACCTGGCCTTGAACACTTCCAGAGATGGGGCCTCCACAACTTCCCTGAGCAACCCGTTCCAGTGCTTCACCATACTCAGAGTAAAAAAATTCTTCCTAATATCTATTCTAAATCTCCCCTCTTCCAGTTTGAAGTCATTACAGCTCATCCTATTACTACATGCCCTTGTAAAAAGTCCTTTGCCAGCTTTGTTGTAGGCCCCCTTTAAGTACTGGATGGCTGCTATAAAGTCTCCCTGGAGCCTTCTCTTCTCCAGGCTGAACAACCTCAACACTCTCAGCCTGTCTTCATAGGAGAGGTGCTCCAGCCTTCTGATCATCTTTGTGGCCCTCCTCTGGACCTGCTCCAACAGGTCAATCACAGAATCACAGAATCACAGAATTTTCAGAGTTGGAAGGGACCTCTAGAGATCATCTAGTCCAACTCCCCTGCTAAAGCAGGATTGCCTAGAGCACATTACTCAGGACTGCATCCAGGCAGGTTTTGAAAATCTCCAGAGAAGGGGACTCCACAACCTCCCTGGGCAGCCTGTTCCAGTGTTCTGTCACCCTAATGTCCTTCTTATGTTGGGGGCTCCAGAGCTGGATGCAATATTCCAGGTGGGGTCTCACCAGAGCAGAGTAGAGGGGCAGAATCACCTCCTTTGATCTGCTGGCCACGCTTCTGTTGATGCAGCCCAGGATGCAGCTGGATTTCTGGGCTGCGAGCACACATTGCTGGCTCATGCTGAGCTTCTCAGCAACTACCTCCCCAAGTCCTTCTCCTCAGGGCTGCTCCCAGTCCATTCTCTACCCAGCCTGTATTTGTGCATGGGATTGCCATGACCCATGTGCAAGACCATGCACTCGGCCTTGTTGGACTTCATGAGGTTCGCACAGCCCCAGTTCTCAAGTCTGTCAAGGTCCCTCGGGATGGCATCCCTTCCCTTCAGCATGTTGACCACTCCACACAGCTCGGTGTCATCAGCAAACTTGCTGAGGGTGCATTCAGTCCCACTGTCCATGTCACCAACAAAGATGTTAAACAGCACTGGTCCCAGTACTGACCCCTGAGGAACACCACTCGTCACTGGTTTCCACTTGGACATCAGGCCATTGACTGCAACTCTTTGTGTGTGACCATCCATCCAGTTCCTTATCCACCGAGTGGTCCATCGGTCAAATACATGTCTCTGCAATTTAGAAACAAGGGGGACAATGTCAAATGCTTTGTCAACTGAATAAGCACAATAGCTGCAGCAGCAGTCATGTAGCCACATTTTTGATCACTCATAAAGTAAACCTTAAGGTTTAATAGCTTAATTTATTAAGTTATAACAGAGGACAATGGTCCTTGTTGATTCAGCTATAGATTCAAAGCCACCAGGAAGATCTTCACTTAGAACGGCCACTTGTCTTCAGTGATCCCTTCCCAGGCATGGACAGGATCTGGTCCAGCAATGAGGCTGAAGAAGTCCTTCTTATTGGAAGAAACCCAAGTCCCTTGCAGGAGGGAGTCACAGCTTGTCCCATAAGGTCCCGGGTTCAGAGTCCAGGACACTCTGCAGGACCTGCCTACCCCATTGTACTGTCTCAAGCAACACATCCCAAAGAAATCAGTGCAGGATGGGCAGGTATAGCCCTGAACAGTGACATCTTAGTTTTGGCTAACTTGTGTACCATTTAGAGAGGTTTTGAGGGATTCCTAAGGTCTTAGCTGGTCTTAGCCATGGGTACAACTGAGAGAGCGAGGAGGTCACCGCTCTTGTGCACAAGGACACAGCAGGGGTAGCCCCCTCTAATTTATTGGGAACATCTGCTTCTGCTTCTGACCTGTCCCATGTAGGAAAACTTCACTTAAAGCATCTTTACCTCAACAGGCCTAGGGAGATGAGCTAATGAAATGTTTTCTTTCTGGGGTCTTGTTTGGGCCTCCCAATACATTGCACTAGGTACCTCAAGGGAAATAAGTAGGTAAAGAGAGTCAAACTTCCCTGCAAAGGCAATGTCTACAGAGGGAAAACAACACAGGATCAGCACTCCCTGGAACCACTTGAAGCTCTAGATGTGCTTGAAGTTCATTGCTTTTGGGACGTGCAACTTCACTCTATTAAGAGGCATTGGTAGAGCTTAGCCCACTGCACCAACCACTTAGACTACATTTGCCAATAGGGATTTGGACATGAAAGAGCAGAAAACCCAGCACTGTGCAGGCTCACCTCCTGTTTCAGGCAAACGTAAAGAGAGGAATTTTGCTGCATTAGTTTTTAAAGGAAAATGGTTTGAAATGGCCTCCCATGTGGCACCATTTGCTCTCAGCTTACTTTTCCTTGGAATTCCTTTTTTTTTTGCCTGCTCCAGACAGATGACTAGATCCAGAGGAGTGATCACACTATGCAGATACTACAGAAAACACAGAATAAGTAATAAACACCTACACACAGTTTTTATCTGCAACATACTTTGCAAAATCTGACCTTTTGCTTTGCAGTGAGCCACCCGTAGGCAGACCCCCACAAAACTGAAGAGAAGTTAATGCAAAAAAGCAACTATCAAAACAATACAGCCAGTCAGTGTGTATTAGTCAGTCCCAGAAACACAGCTATTCACAACAAGGGAAACACACATAGCTAAATGAAGTAGTTTGAAATCCTGCCCCAATACTGCACATACAAAATGCCTATGAGGTTGTAATAATGGTGGAAGCACCATTTATCTGGTTGGGAGTTACTGTTTTTGCAAACAAGTAGTATCGCTGAAAGAAAGAGATCTGTACCCCAAGATACTATAGTGGAAATGGCAATTAAGAGTAGATAGCATATTGCCCTTTTTATGATAAACACGATTATATAAGGTTATTATGTGGTGATATTTTTGACAGCCTGCTTTTGCATATATGCCGTTTTAGAAACACAATAAATAACTGGAGGTGTTCTTCCTGATAGATTGGACTGCCTGAGGTTATTCACATACTAGAGATTCAATGCTCAGGAAGCTTTAAATAAACTGAGGCCAAAGAAAGGAAATCGAATGCACCATTAGAGGAACAGAAGAGGATTTATTTTCTCAAGACAGTACTCTATAGGAGCTGTGCATCAATTGCAAGTGTAAGTACAAAACAAAAACAGTGGCTTCCAAACTAAAGGGTGCTGCTAAATGGGAACTGCTAACAGTGGGCTAGAGGCATATTGCTTCTCACCTGCTTCTCTTTCCTTCACCAAGCCAAAAGGGACAGCTTTCCTTCTCAGTTCCTCTCAGTCTCACAATCCTTTTTCTTTTTCATGCTAAGGACAGAAACAAGGATGATGGAAAGAACGACATAATAATCACCTGCAGTGCACTTCTTTCCCTCAGCTCTGTTGTGATATTTGGCAGCAGGAAAACAAAGGGTGGAGGATAGATTGATAAAGGGGATTGATTAGTTTTGATGTGGGAATTGGAAGAAAAATGCTGGCAACTATAAATTAAAGTTTCCTGCCTGATTTGTAAACTAGGGAAAGGATGAAAAGTCATGAAAAGCTTGCAGAAGGACTCAGAGCATGTTGGTATAGTCAACCATACTAAATCAAAACAAGTGTAGATGTTCACAGAGAAAGGCAAAATATATGAGTAGTGCCTTCAAAATAGACATTTACAATCAGGATATTTCAGATAAATCCCGAGGATTTATTTTTTAGCCTCCTTCAATAAATTCACAGTTAACATCAGATTCTTCATTTGTATGAGTCCATTCTGAGACTTCCAAGTTTAAACTGCGAACACTTCACCAGTTTTCAGGAAACTGAGTGTCATTTTCTATACAAACTCTAAAGTAGTATTCCTTAAACCTTTTTTTTTTTTTGCAGATGCATCTCCTTTTGCAGTGCCTTCCTTTCAAAGTGTTTACACAAGCCAGGAGAAACTTTTAAATACTGACAGGGCATCAGTCACACCAAGGTGGATACTAGACTCAATTGTAAAGATCCCAGACTCCTCCTCAGTGATCAAAACACACTGTCTGAGACACATTGACTTTAGTATAAGAAATAAGAGGGTTATTAGTGCAGCTGCTGGTTCTTTCTGTCATTCATAGAAAAATATTGTCCACATGAAGTCCATCATTTCAAGATAGCTATAAAGAAGATATAAATCATAACTGTAACCTTCCAGAAAGTCAAATATTTCTGGGAGTACTATGAACAAACCTGAACTCCCAGACAGTTCTGCTGTTTGAAGAATTCTATGAGAATTTGTGGCACCTCATTAGCAGGCAACAATTATCTTTGGTACCAGTGCTAGCCCAGACATGGTCCTATTTAGCAGGAAAGCAGGAGAGCGATTCTGTGACCTTGTGAAAAGTATTAAACAGTCCCAGCCCTTGCAGAAGCTCTCACAAGAGAACCAATCCCGAGCAGTAGTGCTTATAGGGAAGACACTGCAGTGTTTAAAGGGTGTTATTGTACAGTTCACCCTAGACTGTAGATTAGATCTACAATTGGATACATTATAAATGGGAATTTTTAAAGCAAGAAGCAAATGTTTACAAATGGAAAAAAGTGTCACTGAACTACTTTACAATATAAAGGTTGTTTAATGAACTGGTGAAGGGATTTTCAGCTTTATACAAGACATTTTTATAGTTGGGCTATGTTTGTTAAACTTGCATTAAATTCATCACTGGTGTAATCCCAATGACATTAAGCACGGGAATGCAACCATTGGTTGGGGCTATCCAGTTACTACAACTTCGCTTAGATTAATTTCCTTACCCTGAGCCTAATCAAGGCAGCACACAGACCCAGGTCTCAAAGAGGGAAAAAATCAGACAAAGTTGAGTGAAGACTGAAGTGTCATTCAGATGGCTTCAGCCAAAATTAAAGCCCTGAATTTGCAGTTAGGTACTCATGCTGGAGGCACATTTTGTCCATAGACATTTCACTGTTCCCCCAATCTTGACATTGCTGAGCAACACAGCTCTAGACAGTGCCCAAGTGGAATCGGGGTCCAGAAATAAGCAGCTTTCTGGCTAAAATTCCCTGCAGACCTCAGTGCAGTAGATATTTCTAGATTGCTATAGAAATCCTGAAATCAGCTTCCGCAACAGAATCTGCCTGAAGAATACTTGTATATTACATACCATTAAAACAGCAAGACAAAAGCAACTGTGGGTTAATCATATAGATGAATGATAGGATTTGAACACCTATGGACAACCTTTAGATTATTTATGGAGGAGAGAAAATACTGCTGTGTAGAGCCATTTTTGGGAGTCACACAAACACATAAATGTGTGTTTTTTATAGAATCCAAATAATGGATACCATATGAATACTTTATACAAAGCAAGAATGAAATCCAAAGATCAATTTACGGTCCTCCATTCACATTTGTATATTTACCTTGATTTCACTTCTGTTCAAACTGTTCATTGTGTCTACATTTTATCTAGAGGGTTATTACATTAAATGCATCATGTCATTCATTTATACTGTATTTAAAAACAAGCTTCTCAAAAATAAATGTGTTATGACAAAAACACTGACCATATGAAGGTCACCTGAGGTTAATGGGTACTCAGCTGGAAGAAAAGAGACAAGTGTGGGTTTTTTCCAGCTTAGGTAGCTGTAGAAAATCTATTCCCAAGCGAAATCTTAAAATTTTTATTTGCGTGTATGAATAAAACCTTTTATAAACTAGGTGCAATGATGTTAAGAGATCTGTTCTTATTTCTTTTCCATATTATAGAAAAGAAATCCACAGCCTGACAGTTAGGATTCCAAGTTCAATGTAAAATCCCCATCCTGGCATCAAATTCTGATTTCATCATTTTCATAGAGCTCCAGTAACTTAAATGACTTCAACAAAACCTTAAATTGCCTTCACAAGTCTCTCTTAGTTTCTTTAATAATTTTTCAGTCATTTATATTGTGAGAACTGCTGAAGTATGTTCCATGTAAATTCAGACTTGGCCTTTTGTACAGATTTATAATTGGAGATGAACATTCAGGAGCGATATAAATAGCCATCACAACCTAATTGAGGACAGCCTCAGTGTAAAGAACTGAGAGATAAGAATGAGACTACACAGAGATCCTTCAACTTCTGATTTAAAAACTAATTAATACAATTTATTTTGAAAGAAAGAAGAGAGTGATAAGAAAAAGCTCTTCTGAAACAATTTCAAGGATTGCAGCTGAGAGAATTCTGTCACCCAGACAAAACAAATGGGGTTTTACAGTCAGGAGAGGAATTCAGTAAACACGAGGAGGGTGTCACTTGGCCAATTAGATCAGCTAAAACTGTAAAATCTCAAAGGTCATGCCAAGTATAATGGCAGTGCTAGGAGAATTAATTAAAAATCTTGAGAATTGATTTCCTCAAAGCAGCAAAAAGTGAAGAAAAGACAAGAAAGAAATTACCATCAGCAGAAAAAGATGTACAAAGTTTTAGGGAAGAGAAAAAAAGAGCACACATTAAATGTAGAATGTACACAGTAATTGGCAGAAATTAAGGAAAACTCAGAGTTCTGGAAATGCACACTGAGTTTGCAAGACAGATTCATGACTTACTGCTTTGACATCAAAGCCTTATCTGTCCTGAAGATGATATGCTTGAGAAGTTAATCTTAGGCTAAATGAAAACTTATTTTAAAAGCCAGAACACTTAGTGGATGAGAATTTCATTTCAGCTCCTTGCAAGTAAAGTTTGGACTCAGAAAGGGAGAAATTCCTCATAACCATTAAAGATTACACACTTGGTGGTTGCTATTGATGTGGAAAGTGATAAGACACTAAGGTGAAATGTTGCAGCACAGAAGCATGAGACTGATGGATTTGCTCCAACAGATTTGCAAAGTGGATTTTTTTTAAAGAATATTATTTTTTAAATTAAAAACTAGGTTGGTTAATTCTCTGTATCTTTAATGACTTTTAAAATACAGTTACAAGTCTAAGCTATTTGTACTTGTGAGGATTGAAGAAAAGATGAAGTACAATTCTGTTATGTGCTGGCAGTATAAAGGTTCACTAATTCTATCTACAAACATCAACTAACTACAGCTAATCAGGATACTTGGGTGTTGAACTCTGGCAGCAACCAGTGGATGAACTGTGGAGATCTACGTCACTGCTTGCCTTTTAAGACTCTAAGATATGTGAATGAGATTTTTATGACAATCAAAGTGACTTCAGAAAGAAGCCACATGCTTCGGAGACCACTCTGAGGTCACAGGCCAAATTCATCCCTGGAAGCCAAGCAGAAGCCAGCACTTTCATTGCCAGTAGAGAACTCTGGCTAAGCCTCAGGAGGTGACATTGAGAGGGTTAAGTACAACAATGAGGAGATATGAAACCAGAGTACTCCAAAGACGACTGTACCAGATCCTTCATGCCTCAGTGAAAAAACTCTCACCAGTTTCAGTAGGTTGGGATCAAAATTCACTGGAAGAAATGCTCCAGGACAAGGTCTGCAAGGAGTAAGATGAGACCTTGACTGTGGGTAGAGAAGGAAATACTACTATTATTTACTACACCTAGTCTTAGATTTCATAGAGTCTTCTAGATTTCCTGTTCAAAATAAATCATACGTAACGCTGGTTGAAGCGATCGCTACCAAAAGTGTTGTACATTTGTAAGACATGTCTCCACCATGAGACTATTTGTGAGATGAAGCAAAGAACTGAGCAGTATCACAGCTCGGAGGTAATTTCAGATTCTTAATTACATTAACTCAATTGAGTCAATACAATTGTAATGGGTCTAGAAGGGAAACAGCGACCTGGCAAATGAGATAACATTTTTCTCAGTTTCATGATTTTCAATGTTTCTGTCAGAACAAACAAAAGGCAAAATGTCCCTAGCCAGATAGAAACGCAGGAGAACATCTCATCATATTTGTCTCTACCTCGCCTACATACTGTGTTACATCTTTCTAAAGTTCAGCAGCAAACATGGATACTTCAGGGATTTTCTTCCAGAGAGAACATTCCCAACAACCAACAGATGCATCATACTGGTATCACTGGGAGGTGGACTTTTCTAATACAGTCTTCCATTAAAACTTACCAATAAGGTATGAGCCTGAGCTTCACTGACTGCTTATATGTCAATGAAGATAAAAAAATACCTATTTCTTGTAAAAAAACAGCTAATCTTAAAGGCCTCTAACAAAAGCAATGAGTTGTGACATTCCATAAATGCATTAGTGTGACATCCAGGGGTAAACCTATAGGCTGAAGGTGCAGAAATCCAAGATTGTGCATCCGTTTTCACTGAAAAGATCAACTGTGGATTCTTTTTTTTCAAGAACAGTAGGTGCTTCTGGACTTTTTTTTCCCCCTAATAAACGTTATGGAGGAAGAAGAAAAAGTTAGGAGCACTGGTGTAGAAGAGACTACTGCAGCAGTCTAAAAAAAGAGCACTGAAGAATGGGCATGATAGTAGCCTCTGAGTATGTAAAAGCTCTTCATCTGCTCCCAATTCCACAGTGGCTGCACAAAACGCACTGGGCTTACACTGATTTAGGAGGATGGACCAGATAACCTCCCAACCCTCAGCCCTATTATTTTCTATGAATCAGCAGAAAGAGAAACTCCCCTCTTGTACAAATCTTAGTTCTTGAAGCTCCAAACTCCCATTTTTCTTTTCAGGTGTCTAAATTATATAAACACAAGAATCTTATCATTAGACATAAACCAGACCTAACATAATTACAACACAGATCAGTTATCAGTAGATTCTTGGTCCTGCCCCTATTGACTTTCTTACAAGAGAAGTGCAAACATCAAAAAAACACATGAGGCAAACCTTGTCACACACACAAACCCCATAATCACTCTGGTGATTTTGCTTGTTGGATTTGATCATGTGTAATTTTGCCAATTTTTTTCAGCAAGGGAAATCCATTTTGTTCATACATTATCAACATGAGCTAGGAAGCTTTCAAGGTACGTAACAGTTACCGCAATCCTGAAGTGTATAAAAGACCATTTCTTTCATGCCCAACTTCATCTTTACTCGTCACACAGTACCCTATTATTACACATATTCGGAAACGTTAATAAACAGATTTTTACTGCCGCAGTCATATTCACCATATGAAAGATGCCTAGTCGGACTGGCAAGCTTCTCTTTTCTTAGAACTGTTTTCAATGCGTATTAAAAATGAAATTGTGAATGGCCTTTTGCTGAATACATAATGAACATAAAGGTTTGCTCCTTCTTTCCTGACATTACCAGCTTTCCTCAGGCTGCATGATGTGATCATTTATGAAAGTCACTTTGTTATCATTTCTGGTAGTCCCAAATTAGCCTCCCCTGTTTTGTGCTGGAAGACAACCTGCCAGCTCCTTGGAGAAGCAAAACAGCAGCACCATAAATGATAAGCTCTCCAACGTCAGACATATACATGTTTCTCATTTCAGCCTTGTCAGACAAGCTACAGAGATCTTTAACTTCAATTGTTTGTAACTGCCTGGAAATCAGCATAAACTGTCCATATGGGAAACTTGACAAAGCTGTCAATAATGCCTGTTTCACTGTAGATCTATGCCAAAGAACCTTCTGCTCGTACAAAATTAGACAATGATTTTAATTTTTCATTTCAGTTCCCTTCTAAGTATCTTAGGAAGAAAGAAATGAGCCTACAGTTAGGTAAAAATATAAGTCGAGGCTGTATCCATGAGGAAAGTAGAGACAGCAATAAACTAGCAAGCATAACGTTGTATCCATTACTGGGCCCCTGGGCACATATCTGACTGAAGCTACTTTTGGCAGCTTGCACATTGTGCACACAATTTATAATTGAATTGTGTGTCACTAGTTTTGGAGTTTAGGCAGATTAAGTCTGGCGTCTGATTTTCAATAATATATAGGAAACACTGGAATAATTTACGCTCCCATAGCAGCACTATAAACCCAGAGTAGTGCAATTTAAACCAGTAAAACGTACGAGTTTGCATCTGGGATGTTGAATTCATTTATTGCATAGCTCTGCAGTTTATTTCTGAAGTAAAACCCAGGCTCTGTTGAAGTCAATAGGCATTTTACCACCTGCTTCAGCATGGCCCAGATTTTAGCCTTATGATATGTGCTTGCACAGCAGAGGAAAAGAGACAAAAAAGAGATCAATAGGATTTTTTTAGTTTTATACTCTTGGCTGAAATGGTCGGAGTTTGGAGAGGAAGACTCTTTTTAGACACCGTTAATTTTAAAATTTGGTCAGGAGGTCTGATTTGGCATCCTGTGGCTGTGGCTGTGGAGGGAGATCCTCTGTGGCCCGGGGAGGCTCCAGGGGCACAGGAAAAGCGTCTCCCTCCCAGGAGCAGTGTCTGTGAGGGCTCCTTCGGGCTGGGAAGAGCTCAGCATCACTGCCAAAAGAGAAAGGAGGCATTTCCAGACCGGACCATTCACCCAGGGCGTTTGCAGGCCAGGAGGTGGCAGGCTGCGGTGCTTCCCAACCAGACAGAGGCCCATTTCTCACAGCCCAGATTTGGCACCAACTGAGCGTTCCTTGTGTCCGTGTGTACACAGTGTCCAGACTGATTAAGATCACTGAAGCAAACAGGGAGAAGAAACTGTCCTCTCCTCCCCGAAAGCAGTCTCTGGAGTGCTGGGGTTAAGCAATGCAGAGAATGCGGATCCCATGTGCTTTCTTCTGGGAATTACCAGCGCAGCCGCCTAAGTCTCGTGTCTGTGACTTCTCGCCAACATGCAGCTAGTGTAAATGATGTGGAAATACTCCTCCCCATGCAATTACAGCCCTTTTAATCACTGCAATACAAGCACTTCTACACAGAAAGCACTGGAAAAGCTGGTATCACCCAGAATGTTCCCCACAAAAAGCCAGCCATAAAAGCTAAGCCGTTTACAAGTTTTGTCCGGAACTGAACATGTTTTCCTCCTGGGACATCTCACATCCCCGTAGGACTGCACAACATATGTAGCTGTCCTAACCAGACTGTAGTACATCAAGAAGCTTGTGATCCATGCACCGGTTCCCCTGAGCAGGCACCAACACATGCTGTGTTGTACTGTGCTGAATGCATTGCTTGGCCTTCAGGACCATGCTGTGCTGCACATATCCCTTAAACCTAAACTTAACTGGTTAATTGTAATGGAAAAGTCTGGACGTCACACCTGGCACCAGTCATGATGCCACCAGCATGTTCTTGTCTTTATCTTGAAGGGAAGCAGCATATTTTACTTCTAAGAAAGTCCTATAAAAACTTTTGAAGACCACAATGCAGGTGAATCTCGCCCTGATGGAAAGTCTGCGCAGCGTACCGTGCCCTGACCATAGGTCAGTCTGACGCTGCATCAGTCTCGGGGTTCCCAGCGTCAGAAGACACAAGATTTTTTAACTTGCTGTCACCTTCAGTGCTGAACCAGCACCTCCTGGTGCAAAACAACGTAGAAGAGTGCTTTTGACTCTTCATTTTTTCCTTCAACCCAAATACTGCTGGGGGCACATCAGGGAAGCTAATTAGTGCTATTCGGCAGAAGCAAGGACAGGAAGATTTGACCCTAAACACTGCAAAATAGCTGCGTTTCCAAACGGTTCACCTCCTTTATATCCCACTTCCATCTGATTCTTTGAAAACTCATGTGCTTATATCTAACCAGCCAACAGTGCCACCCTGCAGTTGGACAACCAAAATTACTGGGTTTAGGCACTCAGGCGCTTCATAGTTCACTGAGGTCAGGGTTGATACCAACGCTTTTCATGGAGTCAGAGTGCAGGCTGCAGCTGGGAGAGCTATCCTCTTCTGAAATATATCCCACTGAACTTAGCAGTGATACAGAAATACAAATAGGTCTTTGCTTGCTGAGGAGCGCAGACAGGATCTGCTGTGTTTGTTTAAGTTGTCACTTGCAATGTGGGAGAGAAATGGTTGTGAGCTCGTAAGAAGAAAGGAAAAGTCAGAGAAAAATACATTAGCACATGCAAAATTGACAGTAGATATGTGCACACAGCAAACTCCCATCTTCCTTGGCTTCCTGGATATCTGATGTCACCCCTAGTTGCAGATCACTTTCGTCTGCTGCATTTTAAATGCTTCCCCTGTATTTGGAAAGGTTCGCTGACTCCCCAGTTCAGAAAAGACCCTGAAATATGTTGAGATGAGAAATGCTCGATTCCTCAGCCGGGCAGCTGAAATGTGGAAATTCAGGCACTTGTAAATGAGTTTCTGTGTTGTGCTATCCCTCCAGCCCCTGCAGGCTGTGATCTGGGGAGCTGGCAGCATACTGCAGCTGGCAGAGCTCCTGAGCATGCGAGCAAGCAAGGCACACACTGTCAGCTTCAGCACCTGCTAACTGGGAGCAGAGCTCGTCGCGATGATGCAATATCCATCCCACCACTTGATAAATCCCATCACATCCATGATAAAGCGGAAGTCTTAGGTTTCTTTTAGTCGGTTTTCTGGTGACAGCTGATGCTGCTTATCATCCCTGTGCACCTCATGGCCCAAAAGTTCTCCAAACAGCAGTGGATGTGAACTGCAAATTCTCTATTGCTAACGCACTGCGAATACCTCGCTGAAGACCTTATTAAAGAAAATTACCAGTAGAGAGAGAGGTACCGGTTTGGAGAAATCCACTTTGCCATAATGGGTTCTCAGAGGTGCTTTAAAGAAGAATCTAAGACTATTTCTTTAAAACATATAGAGTTTATTTGTTACTGCCTGGTTTTTGTTTATGCTTTTTGCATAGAAGTGCTATGGCATAAACTGTAAGGAATCCTACTTTTGTCAAAAAAGATCCTGAGCAACAGTTAACGCTTCTCAGCAAATAGGCCCTTACACCACTCCTGGCTATAAAAACAGCCATGAACAGCAAGCAGTTGGCCTTAGTTTATTGTTCTTCAATAGAGTGTGTCTTGGAACAAACTGCTTTTCATAAAGCAGGAGTTTCAGGAAGCTTGAAAGTCTTTAAAGCAGGCTTTTCTATTTTCCATGTTAAACAGAGCACTGCATTGCTGCCCAAAAAAACTTGTTAGCACAGCTGAGAAAAAATGCTTCACAGAAAGGCATAAGCCATCAACTCTAAAAATGGGATCAGCTCTAAGCATATGGAACTGAATTAAGAAAAAAAAGCTTCCAAAAATATTTGCGGGAGACACTGACTTTCTGTTCCTACTCTTCTTTAAAGGCTTATCATGAATGTTTTCTTTCTTGTTTGTTTGCCTGTCTTTCAGTAATTACCTCTTTCCATCGTTAAATCGTCTGCTAAGCTCCAGATCATTTGACATATTTTCCCCTTGTTATTCACCTAGTTTTTCTTCTTTTGTTTTCACATTGTCCTTGCATTTTTAAATGTCCTTAAGACTCCTTGAAGCTTTGTTCTTACAGGCTGCTCACATCCTGAAATGGTAGACCTGACAGTTCAATGTGCCTGCGATCATCTTTCTCTGGAAGAAGATAGCTTTTCTTTTCTTATCCTCCCAACTTCCCCATGGATGCAGACCTTAGTGGGTCTCTTCTTATTCCTCTGCAGAAGAGGAGCACGACAAGGCGCTTTTTTTTTTTTTTTTGAGAGAGAGAGAGCAAGCAACCAGGTACTGCTTATGTTTCTTCAGCTACCACTGCTTCTCCTCCAGTGATGAGCATAACAGCAGGCCTAAGTTCTTCAGCCATTTCTCTTGTGGTCTCCACTCCCTAGTAAATCTTCCCTTACTTCAGTGCTGAGGGAAGAGACACTTCCGTTCACAGATGGTCAGAGAAAAAAAACAAACCACAGTGGGATTAGAACTACTGCCTCTTACTTAATTATTTTAAGATTTGAGCAGTTGGTGCTGCAAGAAATCAGCCCATGACCCCTTGCCTGTTGCTTTCCAAAAGGATTTCCGCTTGGGTGCTGAGCACAACAACCCAATCCTCAAGCAGGAGTCCAAATTGTCAGGTTTCAGTGGAAAACGAGTACTTTAAAAATCTACCTTCTGCCTCCTACACTGTCAGGTAACACTGTTTTGCAGAGGAAGGTCCAGAAACAAGCAGACACTGAGTGGCTTTGTACTGCGCTATTGTGGAACAGCAACAGACGGCTCTTTTAGACTTTCTAATTTACCAATCTCTCTCGCCACACACAGACACACATGAGAAATACCTGTAGGCTAACATCACTCCTAGTGACATAAGGCAAATGCATTTATGCATCAACTGTTGAACGGTGTGTGTCATGCAACGTGACACCACACACATGGTGTGACACAGAAGAGGTCAGAGCAAGAAACATTTTGCAGTTGAGACTTGTTTCAGTTGAAGTGGCAGAGCAGTGAGATCAGCAGAGCAGTGCCGTTGGATGTAGCTGCACAGAGATTGTTTGTGATCCCTGTGACTGGTCAGTCGGGCAAACTCCTATGGCACTTCTCGCTGAAGGACAGCCACTACATCCCATGCAACGTATAGCAAGAAGCATTTTGTTATGGCGACAATGCAACTCTTTGGTTATGACAGTGTCTCCCTCTGTTCCCCCTCCGATCACAGTCATCATGGGTCGCTTTACATAGATATACGTGTTCTCTCCCACCTTCCCTTCTATTTAATTGCCCCACTAATATCACCCTGGAGACTTCCTGTTCATAGGGACATATATTCTGCGTCCAAAAGAAGTCTTAAAGCTAAATCATTGTTACGTCCAAGATTAGAGCCCTAAAGACATGAGGCTGAGATAAAAGTAACCAGTCCAAAAGTTCTACATAGCATCTTGAACCAAACTTCCAGTTTAGTAGGAAACTGTGCAAAGGACCAGGATTTAACAACATTATTGAGGTGGGAAATGGACAGAAAAAGTTAGAAGTGGAAGAAAAGCTCAGGGTACAGGCCAGCAAACACAGATTCTTATTTTAAAGCCACTCGCATCTCTGGCATACTGAGCTATATGTTACTTAATAAAGTGTCATGCAGCTGGATGCACACCTAACTCCAGACTGTGCTAGCATCCTGTTGTTAGCTGGTTACTTATCGTTATAGGCAAACAAAATACATGAACAGTATTTGCAATGCAATGCAGTCATGATCTATTAAATGAGGTAGGGTTCTGCGTTGTTCTGCTGGCTTTGCAGTTGTCACAGTATTAACCCTGACATGTCACTGCACCTTTTGTAACATCTTCCCTGTCCCCGTGACTGTGTCCAGTTGCAGTCAGTGAGCACTGAGAAACAGGATGATCCAGGACTTTGTCTCACATCATCTGTTTTCTATGTAGCACCATGCAGGTTCTCTTACTTGAGAACTCCTGGTATTCCTGGAGAAAAGTGAACCAGAAATATATATAGTTCTAAAAATGTCCAGACTTCAGGACTGTCCTTGCTAGATTCAGAGCACTGGCATTTAGGCAGACCTAGCATGGGAACGAAACTGTCAGCATATTGACTGAAGACTGTATTTTACATTATCTCTGAAACGAAGTATCATAAAACTGATGGGGATCGAGACCCATGGTGTTAAAAATAGGACATTCGTATGTTCTTTGAAGAGTTCAGATGTACATTTGAAAAGCCTAAAAAAACCCCAAGCTCATGATTTCCCTCTTCATCTGTAATTCCTATTGTTTGTGGAGTATTTTAATTTATTTTTTAAAATCTTGCTACCTTATGAACATAGCTGAATCCAAAGTTAACCTTTAGAAACTTTACTAGCATCTAAATACTTTCGAATCTCAGATATGTCCACATGAAGGACTTCATATTTGTCACTATGTTTTTATTTTTCTGAAAGTGGGGCTGATTTTCTTTTCCCTGTGTGAGAGATACCAGAAATTATCTTTGAGAGAAAGATTGTTTTGTGTTAAAACCCTGGCCCAGAACTCTGGAAATCTGCATTTCTATTCTGCTCTACCACAGGTGATCTTTATGATACTGGGCAATTCATTTGATCTTTCCTTGGCTCATTTTCCCTTCCCTAAACTGAAGAAAATAATATTCCCATACTTCATAGAAGAGTTATGAGCATAAATTAATTCATATTTATGAGGTACTAAAGGGATTCTGATGAGTACCATAAAAAGGCTGACTTACAAATAAAACCCTCTCTGTGTTCTGGTTTTCCACTGATATAGCTGTTTTTCTCTACTTCTTAAAGCAAGGACTTTTTTTTCAGAGCAATATTTTTCACTTGTGACACTTCTTGATTTTACCTCAGAACAATAAGTACTTGTACATTGCAGTTGCAGCAATTATTTTTATGCATGATATGCTATATATGAAACCTTCAGCATCCTTTATAGCCAAACAGAACAGAATAGTTTCTTTCAAGATTTATTTTTAAAGCCTGTGAAAAAGCATCAGACTTGCAGCTGACAAGGCTGAAGCACAGCACCTTTACACATAAAGCAGAGGGAGGATGGGAAGCTGAGAGAAGAGCATTGCTTGTGATTGCCATTCAGTCCTAGGGAGGGCTGACTCACGGGTGAGACAGCAAAATAACATCCAGGATGTATATAATCTCTGCCTCCTTACTCCATCTGTAAAACAGAGGCTTGCAGGGTGTCACTTAAGCTATTTTCAAACCTCGGGTGACAACCAACAAATAAACAAACTAGGCTGAAGAAAGCTGAGAAGACTAATCTTCTGTTGTTGACCTTTCACAGGTAAACTTGAATCACTTAACCAGCATAAAAAATAGGAAATCTTTAGCAGAATCTATCACACAAATATTAATCCCTGCTGGTAATTTGGGCAATCATCTACTTCTGCCCTACCTGAGGGTGGGGCTGCCCCTGTGGGGAATAAGCAGTCTTGGTGTCCCTGCCTTCTCCAATTGACAAAAGCTGTGCAGTGCCTCATCTCAGGGATACAAGATGTCAGTCTTACCTGGGAGCTACTTCAGCAATTCTTTATGGAAGGGTGGCCACAGATGGTGGTGAGTAAGATTTAAAAAACAGGGATCAATGTCATCTGTCAGTGTAACTATCACTGTCACGTTGGGTCAGCAGAAGGGCTTGGGAAGCATTGCAGCAATGCAAAAAGTTTATTCTGCTACCAAAACAACCAAAGAGAATTTTAACACCAGCTTTGCAAAGGAAGTCATGTTCACAAGTTAAGTTTCTTTTGTTGACTGAATGTACTTATTTCTCTATGTATATTTATGATGGCACCCAAGCATTATTTAGAAATAAGCTACGCAGTGCTATTTCAAAATTCACATAGGAAACAAAAGCCTTCTAAATATTCAGAGAAAGAAATCTTTTGACGACTATACAAAGCAGCTTTAAAACTTGAGAAAAGAAAGTAATTCAAAATTTTTCCTGTGTTTGAGCAATATTAGGAACAATAGGGAGCTGTGTGACACCATTCAGACAAGAAGATTGTTTAAGTAAGCCCCAAGTCAGGGGAATTCAGTCAGCTCTCCAATTATCCTTCCCTCTGAATTTCACCGAGCTGGGTGAGAAAGCCTGGGAAGAAGGAAGCATTTTAAGCCATATACTGCCACTTGCAGGTCAAACTAAGTCCATGACAGCTACATAAGGCAAGGACAGAAGCACACAAATCCATAGACATATACTGCAGGGCTTCAGTAAGAGATTTGGTAGATGCACTCTGGAATAATTTATTTGACATCCTCAAGAGAGACCAAGTTTGAACAAAGTTTTGCTGGCAAGGAGGAAGGAAGCGCTTAGCAGCAAACACATCTCTTAGAGTGACTGGGGTTGCGTGTTTGGGTGAATGGCAGCAGGATGTTCCGGTTTTCACAGCACAGACACAAGTGCACGGAAACATCAACATGTTGAGAAAATGCTCTTGGACAAGAGAAACAACTGATGACACAGCACGTGGTCAGCCTGGGACTACACCAGGGTAAGTCTGGGCTTGGGGAAAGGCATACATGTTTTTAAGCCATCTTGATCTCTCCTCAGGGCCTCTCAGGCTCTTGGTGCCAGTCCATGCTGCCTTAGGACAGGTCTACATGTGAGAAGCTCAACATGAACCAGCAATGTGCACTTGCAGCCCAGAAGGCCAAGTGCATCCTGGACTGCATCAAAAGAAGTGTGGCCAGCAGGTCAAGGGAGGGGATTCTACCCCTCTACTCTGCTCTGGTGAGACCCCATCTGGAATCCAGCTCTGGAGCCCCCAACATAAAAAGGACATGGACCTGTTGGAGCGGGTCCAGAGGAGGGCCACAAAGATGATCAGAGGGCTGGAGCACCTCTCCTATGAAGACAGGCTGAGAGAGTTGGGGTTGTTCAGCCTGGAGAAGAGAAGGCTCTGGGGAGACTTTATAGCAGCCTACCAGTACTTAAAGGGGGCCTACAAGAAAGATGGAGAGGGACTTTTTACAAGGGCATGTAGTAATACAATGAGCTGTAATGACTTCAAACTGGAAGAGGGGAGATTTAGATAAGATATCAGGAAGAAATTTTTTATGATGAGTGTGGTGAGGCACTGGAACAGGTTGCCCAGGGAAGTTATGGAGGCCCCATCCCTGGAAGTGCTTAAGATCAGGCTGGATGGGGCTTTGAGCAACCTTGTCTTGTGGGAGGTGTCCCTGCCCATGGCAGGGGGATTTGGAACTAGATGATCTTTAAGGTCCCTTTCGACCTAAACCATTTTATGATTCTACACTGCACCGAGAGCAGCGTTCCCTGTGGGGTGGCTCTTCTGGCTTGGGCTTGTGCCTCATTCCTCCGCTCTGCCAAGGGAGAAGCCCTCATAGATTTGGCCATTGTAGGTTTGTGCTCTGAGCTACTTTTCTATAAAACAGGCAGCTGTGAGGCTGCCCATGCTGAGGGCTTGACATCTCACCCAGAGGAAAAGCAGCAGTTCATGCTATGGAAATCTCCTCCAGGCACCACATACAGAGGAAGTGAGGGAGGACCAGTAGTCAGGAGGGGAAAGAGGGCAGTAGACCTGCCATCCCCAGCCTACCATGGTGCCTGGAGCCTCAGAAGCAGGCAGAAGGGCTGGGAGGTGGCAGAGCCAAGGCGACACTAGTTCAGCGTGTCCTACTTGGCACACTCCCTAGGCTGAGGTCCAGCAGAATTTTGCCTCAGGCGGCACTTTGAAGCTGCTGGCTGCATTTGAGCAGCCCCGCAGGGCTCCTGTGCTCTCCTGGGCTTCAGAAACAAAATGCAGCAAAGTTGGCCTCTGGGTCTCCATCACAATGTATATTTGAAGGGCATTCACAGACTTTCTGCTGTGTTTGGAGGAGGCAGGGAGGGAAGGAAACAGAGTTTAACACATGCGTAAAAGGTGGTCCTCATCTTGCAGCAGGGATGCATTCCTGCTGACATTTTCAATTAACAACTCATCAATGGAGCCTGAATGACACTGTAAATGCATGGTTTCATCACAGTAACATCCCAGCCGTAATTTGTGGTGATGTAAAAAAAATAGAAGTAGTAATAAGTGTGAGATTATGAAAATATTAATTGCTTTCCGGTCAGTAGGGTGACCACACACTGTATCCCTTCAGCGAGGGAAGACAACCCAGGATCTTTGCTATGGCTCATACACTGCTCTACTCTGACCCACTCAGACAAGTGGGAAAGATAATTTTTTGTCCTGTTGAAAGGGTGACGGAACCTTCCTGTCTTTGGGTTTTGAGTGCAAAGCTACCTTATTGTGCTATGGGGAAGAAATAGTTGTGTCTACTGTTTCCATTACATATTTTGAATAGCTGAGAAGCTAGGAAGCTTAAGCAATGGTATTCACTGAATTAAACCAAAGTGAGAAAAATGCTGTGGAATTAATTGCTAATGGTAACTGAACACAGTCCTTGATGTAGAACTTAATTGCTCCATTTTAGTAGTAGATTATACACATTTCACTCATTGACAGAGAGCTAATAATCATTAAACTTAAGCTCAAAGTCACTACTCACTATTTTCAGATCCTTTCATTCTTGCATTTTTTGTAATTAGGGGTTTTGTCTTCAACATCCTAGAAAAGTTATAAATTGCTTACATTTGTATAGGTTTCTCCCTGACAAATTTTTGAAGAAATTTGCTAATTTGTACCATGAGTTAGAATCCTGCTGAAAAGGACTGAACTTAAATAGTTCTAAAAAGCAAATGTGCTACATGTACAGGCATATGACATTAACTTGGGAACTCAAAGCATTGTGTATCTCCAAATTAATTTTGTTTGTTTACTATGACTGTAGTATACTATTTATATTTCTAAGTATTTTAGCAAGCCTATATTAGCACAAGTAAGACAGCATCTTAGGCAAAATAACAGTGTATTAATATTCTGAATTTGGGCTCTTCTTCATTTTCTACTGTTAACCTTTCTGGAAAAAATATAAACTTGATCCCTACTTGGAATAAATGTATTAAATTGGTTTTTAAAAAAATATTTCAAGAGCAGATGAAAAGGATATTTGAATTTAAAATTTAGTATGTTTTCAAGCTAGACCTTACTTATACTTCTATGTCAGTCAACTGCTCAAAGGTGTAGACACCTGTCACTCCAGCAATTAATGGAGAGACAAGAGCATCCTCACCATCTTTCCCAAAAAGTGCTGTACATAGCCTGGCTGTTTGTAACTCTCTGGTTAAGAGGGAAACAAGCAATATAAACACATTTGTTCTGCACACCACACGGTTCCATTAGTGAGCTTTGGTTGCTCTCAGATACCTCAGACCATGTCTGGTTTGATGCCACAGGCATCAGAGAACTGCGTCTGGTTTCCGTGACCAAAGGGTGTGGGAAAATTACGACATGGTCAATTAAACCAAACCTTGCTCTGTAACCTGAGCATAAATTTGCTTCCTGGAGCACGGCTGAGCAATATAATTCTCTAGAATGTGGATTTGCTGAAATTGCTTTCCATTTTACTCATTTCATAATTTAGCTTCTTCCCTTAACTTCTGTTTTGGGGTCTACATATCGGATGGCATTAATATTGACCCTACAAATGAACCAAAAGAAAAACTTTCCAAGTAAAAAAAAATATAAAATCAAGGATTTTGACATGCTACAGTGAAATGCTATTGAGGAAATTTTAGGATAATAAGAAAAGCCCTGAACACCTGGAGTTCTTTTGTTAGGTCCTTAGGTTGCTAATATAAATCAAGCACAATTGAATTAGAGGAGGCTTACTTCTAAGGTTTCAGACAGCAGTTGCCACATGTTTTTGAAAAATATACTGCGTGCATCTAAGTCTGGGTCCTGTCCCATTTCATACGTGCACTTTCAGGTCCCCAGCCCAACAAAGAGTCAATTGTTAACCTTCACGGACACATCAGGGTCCTCTGTACAGACATCATCATCACACTTTCTTCTCCTCTCATACCATTCATTCTTCACCTCAGCTTCGTATGCTGCATAGAAAATTATATATGTAGATATTCTGCTTCAGTGGCCCAATATCCTGTGAACCAGAGAGATCAGAGTTTCTTTTTGTGTGGTTAAATTTCACAGGATTTTTGTGCCACGAGAGGAGAGCCTGCTACTGTCCAGAGAATCTGAAGTAAATGTGCTCAGCACAAAGTAATTTATTTATTGGGCAGATTTTGGCAGAAACCTTCCCTGAAGCCGTAAGACACACTGCTGTAAAAATAAGCTGAACCCCTAGAAATACATTTTGATATTTCTTCATCCATGTTCAAGTCACAGCTGTCACACAGCCTCCTTTGGAGGGTTATGGAAATACTTATCTAAAGCCCCAGCTGATCCAGATACTTGTCTGGGATGTGAAAGAGATGAGAACTTGGACCAGGATTCCTCCATTGCAGGGAAGCTTGGAGGTGTCAGTCACATCTGGGGAGGAGAAGGTTTTGTAGAAGAAATGTCAGAGGGCTTACAGCAAAGTAGGAAATTGAAGTTGAAAGTTGGACACTTTGCAGAAAGAACAGAAAAAATTCCCATCTTATTGCAGGAGGCACTCCCCATGCTTTGGGGTGCCCAATTTCTACTATCATGTCCTTTCCTCCCCCACAGAGATTGTCTCTGGCCCCAGTCCAGGACTGAGACAACATTCCAGTTTATTACACAGATGAGTAAATGTTGAAATTAAAAAAAAAAAAATGGAGAAAATGCAGAGGAGACCTAACACCATGAAATTTCAGTTTGAACTGCAGAGGATACAAACCAAAACACTATATTCCTCTTCAAAAATTTCTTAAACTCAAACTAAGATTTTAAAGGTTATGTCAATTTGCCAGCTTAAACACATGTCCAAAATACATAAACCCTAGGCCACTGGCAGATACAGATGCAAACAGCACCTCTATTAAGAAAACAAATTCAGTTCCAAAGGAAGATTTAAAAACATCAATAAAACAGGCTTCTAGTGTGAATATGCCCACAAATGAGAAATGCCTTAACCCTAGAGAAATGTTTCAGAGGCAATTCTTATGAATGATATGCAATTTCATAGGCACCATTTAAAGATAAAAATATAGTGATGTAGTGTGCAAGTGACAAGACCACTTAAAAGCCCTATTACCCAAGAGAGAAAGAAACAAATCTTGGGATTTTACACAGGTAACAAAGAAAAGTTTAAGACAAATATAATATATTATTGTATAGAAAAGAACTAATGATTCACTTAGACTTTTAATGGCTAGAATACTGCATTTATTAAAGGAAAGAGTCACAGAATCATAGAATTGTCTAGGTTGGAAGGGTCCTTTCAGATCATCAAGTCCAACCATTGACCTAACACTGCCAAAACCACCACTAATCCCTGTCCCTAAGCACCACGTCTACCCATCTTTTAAATACCTCCAGGGATGGTGACTCCACCACTTCCCTGGGCAGCCTGTTCCAATGCTTAATAACCCTTTCTGTGAAGAAGTTTTTCCTGATATCCATCCTAAACTTCCCCTGGAGCAACTTGAGGCCATTACTTCTCATCCTATCGCTTGTTACTTGGGAGAATAGACCGACCACCACCTCAGGGTGGGGGCTTTTCAGGCTAATTCTTGTAATTCAATTTCTTTTTGCAATGCAGAAGACTGTTTCAGAGTGCATCATTTTCCTTTCACATCCAGCAGGACAAGAAGACTGAGTTGCAGCCATTCTTTGGACTGACAGGGAGACAAGTCCTCTGATTTATTCTCCTGTGCAGTTAACACAAGACCACAGGCCAAAGACATTGGACCACTCTGCATGAAACCAGCTGAGAGCTAGCATGGCTACCTCCAACCCAGATGCACCAAATCCATCTGGACTTGTTGTGACTTCTGAAGAGTCCTATGGGTATAACTCCATCATGTTCCCCCAGGTTTGAGGTTATGATTCTTCAAAGCCAGCTTTGGACCAGTGCTGCTTCATTTGATCTCTATCAAGGCTAAGCTAATAAACCTAACTGGACCTGAGCTGCTTTGCACAGAGTCTGATTGCAGGTTTGCATCCAGTTTATCAGTCAGGGGTTTAACAGCTGCAATCATAGAATCATAGAATCATAGAATGGTTTAGGTTGGAAAGGACCTTGAAGATCATCGAGTTCCAACCCCCCTGCCATAGGCAGGGACACCTCCCACTAGACCAGGTTGCCCAAGGCCACGTCCAGCCTGGCCTT
>VUYV01000022.1:3532823-3608060 GCA_008711295.1 Anarhynchus alexandrinus | reverse complement strand
GGGCAGTGTGGCTGCAGTCCTTGCCAGTGAAGACTGAGGCAAAAAAGTCATTGAGTACCTCAGCCCTGTCTCTATCCCGGGTAACCAGTTCTTGTGTTTCCTTCTGGAGAGGGCCATTTTCCCTAGTCTTTCTTTTCTCATTGACATACTTAAAGAAAGATTTCTTGTTTGTCTTAATATCCCTTGCCAGATCTAGTTCTATCTGGGCTGTAGCTTGTCTAACCCGATCCCTGGCTGCTCGAACTATTCCCCTGTATTCCTCCCAGGCTACCCGCCCCTGTTTGCACTCCCTGTAGGCCTCCTTTTTCCTTTTGGTCATGAGACAATGGAGAGCTGAGTGTCCTGGTGCTAAATCCTGTCAGGTGCTCAGCACCTCCTCTCTCAGACATTGTTTTTGAGGCCCCAAATGTTCAGCCTTTTAAAGAACAGGACAATGTCCCATTTATTTAATTCTTCTCATTTTAAATCCTGTATTAATGCTGTACTTGTTACTTGGCCAGCCAAATGAGACTGTGACTACGATAAGTCAATCGCTGAGAAGCCTGGGGTTTAATACTTCATATAAATTCTGGCACCACTCAATTTCCTCAACAACGAGTTCTCACAGTTGATGGAAATTCCAGGGGGGAAAGAAGTGTATCCATACATTAATGGGATATGGGAAACGCCAGCCCTGTCTCTGACAAAGTTTCTTTAACCAGATGTATAATTTTTCTCATTAGCATACTGAAGAGGTATGTGTTTTCTGTTACAGATGCAAATGTAACATTTGTACGGATCAGTAAATACTTTTCCACTGCAATGTAAACAGACTTGACAGTTTGAATCTGCCACGAATTTCAGTGATAATTATGGAAATGCCATACAACACCAAAGGAAAGCAGTTTCTTAAATATTCATGTGTGAAAGTTTATGTCACAATTATTATAGCAAGATACATAAGATTCAAAGTATACTGACCATAAAATGTCTATGTCATCTCTATTCTGCATGAGTAGTAAGGGAAAACTCAGTGCCGTCCTTTATAGTTGTGGCCATAATAATTATTACAAATAATTCTTATTAATCTGCCTCCAGAGGTATGGCTGCGTAGTTCATCCACAAGAGCTCCAACAGCTAAGTGTGTACTGCCATGTGGAGTGCCAGCATATGTCACTGTCACCACGCCATACAGGGTTGCTTGAGGACATGCTTGCTGTCATAATATGAAGGAAAGCACATTATCTGTGATAACAGCATCTTGCTTTTTGGGGCCTTTCAGAGTTTTCAGGAAAATTCTCCTCTCGTTTTTATGGCTGCAGATTAACAGCACTCACTGTCTTCAGAGGAATTTCGTGTCTAAAGGCTTGTTCACTATGGAGGGTGATGAACTCCACAGTCCGAGTGTTAGAAATGTAGCATTTCTTTTATTGTCATAGTAGACCTTTTAGATTCACCAGGTAGAGACTGGTACTGGGCACAGCACGAACCACTTCTGCCTCTGCACTGTTGGGAAGCCCAGTGTTGGACCACCTTCAACTGCCAGTATCTAGGGACACGCAAGAACTCTGCTCAGCCCCTTGTGACAAGGGACCCTTGACAGTATGAAAGATTCCTGGCATTTCAACAATAAAAAAAAAATAACTTCTCTACTGGTCACATTTTTTGTTTTGAGGAAGACCTGTCTCCAAGGAGTAAAGCATTCCCCACATCACAACAAGAAATCAAACACATGAACAGAGCCATCTCCGCTATCCTGAGATGGTGATCTGAGGTAGCAATGAACCTCTGTCTTCTCAAATAACTGAACCAGGTCATTGTTATTAGCAAGAATGAGAAGAATTATGGATCCTGCCCCCAGCCTGAAGGCTAACAGAACTTGTTAGGAATACACTGATGTTAGCTGACCTACGACTAACGCCCAGTGAAGTTTTCTGATTAGGAGTGTATTAGAAAAGGCCTGTTTGTAAAATTTGTTGCAAGAATGGAATGTTTGAATCTTTTAAAAGCCTCATTAGACTTTAATGAAATCTTCTCGTTTATGGGCCAGAGGTTAAGAGATATAATAAGTAAAAGATCTCACTAAGATAAAATTCATTGGAATCACAGAAGATGAAACAAGGTAAAAAAGGAGGGATAGTCTCTTCATCCCAGTTTGGGGAGACTTTACAGAGACTTAAAGATAAAACACTATTTGTTTGCCAGATCCTTCTTTGTTCCAGTCCTGTGAGGAGATGTTAAGGCAATATTAGATCTCTCTTCCCAGCACCTCATTCCACATACATGACAAGAAGAAAATTCCTTACATTGCATCTGAATTTAAGACTAGTGACATGAGGAAAAGAACTAAGTCTTTAAATGGCATTAAAATTCCTCTTTGTAGGAGAAATATGCAAATTGCAGACACATAAAGCTCCCCCAGTTGAAGTAGCTTTCATACTTGTGATACAGAACTCTCTGAACAAGGGTTTCTTGACTTTTTCTCTTAAAGTCAATGTGACTGTTGTCACTGCAGTTTTGGCAACCTCAGGAAAAAAAAAAAAATCAGTGATAACACACCATTAGCTGTTGGTTCCTCTTCAGTATTTAGAGGATCTGGTTCTTTCCTAGCAAGGTCACAGTGCTGTTTGCTTCAATGAGATCGCTCTATGAGTCCATTATGTCTGGGATACCTACTAAAGATGTGGAAGCTGAGTAGCCTCTAATAACCCCTTTGAAGATAAGGAGAATGTTTTTCACTGAGGTCCCTGGAAACACAAACAAGAATATTTACCTGTAATTTGTTCTTTGACCCTTTCATACCAATATGATTAGGATTCCAGCTTTTTAAATTAACCCACAATTGGTGATAAGAAGCCTTGCCTCCGCACGAGGCCATTACCACAAGGAAGTGGCTGTATACCATGTGTGATGTGAATGCAGCTCACGTGAGCCCTTAGACTGCAAAACCAGAGATCAGGAAGAGGAAAGTGAATTGACAATGAAATAGGCCCTTGCCTCAGAATACTTACTGCAATCCTTCTTTTTTATCTAAATTGGTCTTCACCAGGGAAATTTGGTTAAAGGTTGTCACACTAGGGGAAGAGTAAAAAAATATCACATAGATGGTATAATCTTTACTGCATTAATCCTGTTAATGATTATCTCCCAGTGAACTGATGTCAGCAGCAAATTACAGAACAGATGAAATCTTTGATGATATTGATGAAATTTGTGATCTCATCTCACCATTCCCTCTATATTTCTTAGTGTTGCAATAGTAGAGGCTATTCCTGAGCTGAACTTACTGAACTTATGTTAAAGTTTTTATGGTTGCCTTTGAGTTTTGTAAGACTAACCTCCATTAGCAATAATACTGATCTTTAACACAAGGATATCTAAGGAGCAGGACATACTCTGACTAAATTAAACATAATGCATCCTTTAAGCCTAGACTACATCTCTTTAAAGTATGAAAGAGGTAAGTGGAAATTTCTGATATAAATCTGTACTATATATTACTTGGTTTAGACAGTACAGAAAAAATGATTTGATGCTATGAGTATATATCTTACTTCGCAACAGGAAATAACCTTCTGCATCTGTGAATATCTCTGTATTCACTGTGCTGTAAGAGCATCTACAGAATCTAAAAGTAAGCATCAGAACTTTAGTGTGACAACAACTGTACAAACTCAGACCTCTGCCACCAGAAGATTTTCCTGCTACCCTTGCATTTGGATTCAGAGTTAACATGTCCCTCAGCTAGTTGACAGCACAGGAGAGAGGACAGTGTTTAAGAGGAACATAAAATACAGACAAGGGCAATGGGGTGCTCTGATCTCTCGAGGGAGCCCCCCTTTCACCTTTTACAGAGGAGCACATTCATTGTTAGTCCACAGCAATACTAATAACCAGCAACTGTCAGCTTTGTTAGCAGGAAGCAAACAGCCCCTGTACGTCTCTGGCTTTCACCTCTGCTCACACATCTTCCTCCCCTTTGGACAGTGACCTGCACTGGCGAGGAGTTCACACCAGCCCCGTATCAGCCACATGAGCAAACAGTACTCAGTGCTCATCTTCTGCCCCAAGCTCAGATTGCCAGCTACAGCACATGAAATGGTATCATCCCGACATATTAAGTAACGGGCACAAACCTGAGCATAGGAAGTTCCATCTAAACATGAGGAGGAACTTCTTTACTTTGAGGGTGGCAGAGCGCTGGAACAGGCTGCCCAGAGAGGTTGTGGAGCCTCCCACTCTGGAGACATTCAAAACCCACCTGGATGCAGTCCTGTGCAACCTGCTGTAGCTGACCCTGCTCTGGCAGGGGGGTTGGACTAGATGATCTCCAGAGGCCCCTTCCACCCCTGACCGTTCTGTGATTCTGTGTGAAGCCCTTCTCCAGTCAAAGGAGAGCTGACAGCTGAATGAAAAGGGAAGATTTCTTGCCATTCAGCTGCATCACACTATGACACTCTGGAAATGAGAACAGTAAGGCACTGCAGTTAAATAAGTAATTAAGAATTTAAATAATAGCATCATATGAAAATAGATATTGTAAAAACAGCTATCTACCTACGAACTTCCTATTTCAAAATCCAAGAATTAAAAGGTGAGGGTAATGTAAACCTAAGATAATTTTTCCTTAGATATGGACCAGGAAGCAGACTGTTGCAATAATTTTCCCAGGGACTAAGGTAAAATTGTAATATCTCAGCACAATTCCAAGGTAGCTGAGCACTAATAACAGTTATCGAGTCTTTGCCGTCAAATGCATTGCAAAGAGAGGACCTGGTAATAAGTTATCAGAGCAGTTTAAAAGAAGAGAAATGCTCATATGCACACAGAAGCTCATGTGTGCAAACGTGGAATAAATAGCATTTTCCTTGCTCAAAGAAGCTTGTTTTCACAATGCAATTAACTACATGTATTTGCTACCAAAATAAGTGGTATAGAAAGAGCAACATCTAAACCAATTGTCTGTCATATCAGCCTGATTACTGGTATCCAAGCCACAAATCTGCAAGACGGCAGAACACCACATTACTTATAGTCACATCTTTAGGTCCCAGTCCATTTTCTCCATGTATGTTTGTCTGACAGATTTCCATGGAAACTTTAGATATTGTTGAAGCCCTGAAAGGTTGAGGTGTTTGTCCAAGCTCAAAGGATATCTATGACTGAGCAGCTCATATGACTGAGACCTTTTGTGGGTTCATCCACCACTTTAGCTTTAAGAATGGATAATGCTTTCCCTGACTGATTTTCCAAATCACGGGGACCTTCTGTAAGTTCAGCAATAGAGGGTATCAATTAAATGTTAAGGTGCATAGGGTTGATAGTCTAAATCTTGAGGTCATCGAGATATTGCCATTCATTAGTTAAAGTTAAAGCTTAATTGTTATTTTGAATATAGATATGCCTAATGTAGTGGCGCTGTAAGAGGTTTGTCACTGCAGTATCTAACAAACTAAGATGGCAGTCATTAAGTTTGCATGGTTATATATTATAACTTTTACATTGAGCTCAGTTACTTATAAGCATGCTTTCAGGCAAAGTGGAGGAAACAAAGTATATCAGGATGTAAGAGCTGCTGCTTCCAGAGGGGACATGGTAAATAGAACTTTCTGTTGGAGGCACATGAGGGTCCCATTGATCCCTAGCATTAAGTCAGACCAGATTCAGTGAAGAATCTATACCTCTTCTTTTGAAATCAAGTATCTATGTTAGCTTCTGTTCTCCTTGACAGTTCTGCACTTCAACAGGAACTTCAGGCTTAGCGTTTACACCAGTCTCCTACTTACTTTGTATCTCAAGTGCCATAAAAGTGACAGGATCTGACCCATCTTTACTGCGGTCATGAGACTGAGAAAATGCTCACATATAAATGTTTGTGAAGTAATCATGTGCACATCATGTGCCTTTTGATCAAAAATAATTGGCATTGGTGCATTTTATGGCATATAACACATTTATCTACTTTGCAGGGCTGCTCTGCTTTAGAAGAAAGGGAATTAGTTTCAGGGAAGATCATTAAAATCTTGCAATCAGATAACTAATTAAATGGAAGCTTCATTTTCTTTCCTGCAAACATCTTCAAGGTTAGAATGAGAGAAAGGCACAGGTAAGAAATGAGGGCTTCTGTCCACACTGTAAGACAATGATTTTGCCTCCAGGAACACAACAGGCACCTCCTGATACCAACACTTTCAGAATAACAAATCCTGCTCTCACTGACATGACAGAATCCCAGTGTTGTTAAAACTTTTTGCTCAGAAGCCCTGAAATCAAAGCAGAGCATCAGCATTTGACTTCCAATGCATCCTTGCCCTTTCAGTAGGAGAGGAACAGGTGCTGAAACAAAAACTTTGGTTGCAAACTTAATGAAACTGGGCTTGATTATTGCAGCTTATAAAATAGTTCTGACAAGGAAAAATAAAAAGCAGGAAAGAAGAGAGAATGAGCACTAATTACTTTAATAGAAGGGACTGTATAAACATTTGACTGTGTAGACTGAGTATAATCCAAAAAACACTTTGGAAGTTCGGACTGGAACAAGGGAAATTTTTGTGACACAAATAATAAAACAGGAAGAAAGAGTCTGAAGAATGCAAAAAGTGAAGGAAGTCTAATGACCTTGGAAACCAGCTAGTGCACTTACTTAATTTCTAATAGTGGGAGTGATGTGAGCAGCTAGGCTCCTTTGGAAGAGCTATCTAACAATGGAAAACATATCCAATCTTTTTATCAAGGTTAGAGCTGACCAAGCTTGTATTCATGCTCACTGTAAGTACTAGTTATACCTTTCCTTTCTGTCTATTAAGTAGTAGACAGATATCAAAAACCAAGCTGTTCCCAGCTGCCATGTGATTGGGCAAGTGAGGATGCACAGGAAGACTCTTCCCTCTCTTGCTGTTTCTGTTCCAATAGCTGTTTGGCTAATGCCAGGAGTGAAATCTAGGAAGAACCAGTCTTACATCCAAGGTGGAAATGAAGCACCCAATTCAACTCTTTGGCAGGCAGCAGAGGTCAAATAAGCAACCTTTGGAACATGCAGGATCTGTTTTTCTCCTCCCCTTGCAGCAGCTGCATGTGGGTTTCAGAAACACAGCCCCCACAGAGCTCCTTTGAAAGGAACGATCCATGCAGCCCTTGCTTCCTGCAGGTACCAAGAGCTGAACAATTCCCTCCTCTCCAGGCCATGTTGCTAATACAGTGCGTGCCATACAGATCCTGTGTGTCCCACACATGGAATTTAATAGGTATATGGTCCTACTGCACCTGTGCACATTTTCTTCCTGTGGCCCCGAAGTCTTAACACACTCTAGAGCTTAAATATGTTTTTTTTCCCCAGAACAGATGTCTTAATCACTATTTTTGTGGTGCACTCACAGAAGCTCTGAGATGCCTGTGTCTTCCACATGGTTTCAACATCCTCACAACTTCCAGGGCTCCCTGATGAGGCATACCCTGCAAGCAGCTATTCTTTCAGCCAATCCAGCCACTTCCGCAGCCCAATAGAAATTGCAATGTGCATCCACACGCTCTTTCGGCTCCACTGATAGTCCTGATTTCTCACCTGTTCTACCCAACTCTTTCTACTTACCCTGCAGTACCAAATCAAAAGCACTTTTTGTGGTAATTTCTAGACCTTCAAAGATGGCAAGGCTACAAAGAAGGAATCCTGAATTCTTATTCCCGCTCTGACACATCTCTCCTAGCTGCATTGTTGTGCCACACAGGTGGATAATCAAGATAGTTCATTTAAAACAGGAACAATATAGCATATTAGGTAGGTAACTCTGCCTACCAGGTCATTCTGAACTGGCTTGAGTGTCCCTATGCAGCTCTGTGGAGTGCTGTGTAGTCCAACGCACCACAAACTATCACTAAATTGGGAATGCTAGGTTCCCGATTCACTGTGTCATTACAGAGTTGAATCCTTTCATAATGTTGTTCCACATATACAACAGTCATGGAGAAATTGCTATAACTATCATATATTTTTCAAGTAGGTATCAAAGTAATTTGTGCATCGTGCCTTTCACTAACCTTGCTTTTTCTTATCTCTGGTGTGTGTCTCATCTGTAATTTAGAACTTGGCAGGTGCTGCCTGGCTAAAGGTACTATGAATTTCTTAAGGGAGTCTCCTGCTAAGCACTTTCCTATTTGCTGCTAAACAAGCAACTTTATTTTTTCCTTCCTTGTTTTGAAGTCATTGCTGCTGATCATGCTAATCAGCACTTTGGCAAAGCTTCCCTTTTTATTCCTCATCAAAAAAAGTCCTCATCAAAATCATTGTTCAAGATCTCTTGGCACTATTAGAAAAATTGAATCTCACCCCCACTCCCCTGCCCCGACACACACTACCATTTCAATGCTTTACAAGAAACAAAAGCCATTTTTGCACCTTTGTGTCAGGCTCTGAGTGCACCAACAGGCCTTTATGGCCCTGACCAGCCTCACCTAGGACCCCCACCCCCACCTCTACCTATTGGGGCCCTATTTAGGATCAGGTTGGGCTTTTACTCCCTTCTTCAAGCTCTGCTGCAGCCTGTGCCTGGCCAAGGACCCTCACACTGTAGATATTGACTTCCCAACTAGATCCCAGCCCTGCCTCATCACTGCAGGCAACCATATGTTGCCCTGTCAGAAATCTCACTTTTAAGGGTGGGGACTTTCCTCAAGAGACGATGAGTTTTTGGTGCTATGACCAGGAAGTCTGTGGCTTTCCTTTTGAGGAAAGACAGCTTCCTTGACAGCAAAGCAGCCTACTCTGAAGACCAAAAGTGAAGCCAAGGAAATAGTTAGGGTTTGAGGAAAGTGTGCCAGTCTGAAACATGTCAAATATCTGGTTTGTAGCCATGCAAAGTTTTGCAAACCTTCTGTTAGAAATGGAGTAGGGCAGGAGGGAGGATTTCAATCTTAAAGCTAAGATGCTTCCAGGTTGAAGAAATATTTTCAGCAAACAGTCAAACTCCAAGGCTATGCTCTTATGTTCTCTTTTATCGTACAATATAACATTTTATTGTTTTCTCTTCAGTTAACACTACTTAAGAATTTGCAACTGTCATTGGTTTGCTTAAGTACCTTGTGTAAAAATATCTAATCTCAGCAGAAACCTTCATGTGCTGAGCTGTAAGCTACCAGTAATGGGTGTGACATCTCATGATGTTGCTACATGTGCTGTGGAAAGAAGTATTAATTCAAAAGTCACATCATTTTACCAATTTCACAAATAGCTCCTCTGTATATAATGTTAATGGGAGCTCTTGTACACTTCTTTCTGACAGAAAATTAGGCAGTGAAGGGGCTGGGCAGAGGTTAAATACTAATGCAGGAACTTTCTCATCAAGGAAACTGAAGACTTGTAACATCTGCTACAGAATAATATCTTATAGGACCATTTGATTTGATTTGTTTTTTAAGAGGCAACTGAATTCAGGTTTCCTGAACTGTAAATGTTTCTTTAATAACTGTCAACATACTTATGGTAAACTGATTTCTTCTGAAACTTCCAGAATAGAAAAGTAAGCACTGTATTATAACACATAATCATCATTAGCATAACTTTAAAAAAAAAAAAGGTACGTTAAGCAGCTTCATTATTTCTTTAAAGCAGTGCAAGACAAGGGTCTTATGTTGCTCCTCTGAAATGCACATGGCCTTTGTTCATGGCATTCTTTCCTTCTACTCATTGCTCGGATTATATTCTCATTCAGTATCATATAAGCTGGTCAATGAATCTTTCTTCATTTGACATCTTTCTTCCCCCAGTAAAAATTTAATCTACTTATGATATTTCTGATTTGCTAACCTAGAGTACCAGCATACTTTGCCAGCCTGGGGCACAGCATTGCGTGGCATGGCAAGCTGTACTACCTGCTGTGTAGTCTGATATGAAAAGCCTGCAGGCTTTTCCTGTTAAGTCCTCCCTAAAGAATATGAGTTTTATCATTTTACTGTACAGCATGCAGGAACTGCCACTAAAGATAGTACTTTAGCCCTGTGCATGGAGAAAGGCTTCTAAGCATCTCCACTAAACAACTCTCTCCTGCAAGCGCTCCCTCCTGAAAGCTCTTTGAAAGAAACACTAATATTACGTACTGGAAAATACCAAAAAAAAAGAAGAAATTAAGACCTTGACAAGAAGTATTATACAGGTATATTGTTGACCAGGACTCAAAGATTGAACAAAGACAGTCATGGCATAATGGAGCTGAGGAGAACAACTTCAGATGAGATGAGAAAGCAATTAACAAAAGCGTATCTCTCACCACTTTGGAAAAATGACCACAACAGGAATAGAGTCAGCAAAGTGTGAACTGAGACCTTGCAGTCATGTTCTAGAAACCACAGCACTTCTTTTGGATGGCACCAGAATAAGTATGAAGGATCTGAATGACTAAACTTTTGGGTGCCTGTGTATTCTCTTGCAAATGAATCCTGTGTATGTCAGCACTTCGAGCATTTTAATGGAGTAGGTTCCTTTTTCATTCCAGAGAAGTAAATTACAGCTATCAGGCACAAGAAATGACACAGTTTAAGTTATGTAGTAATGAAATGTTGGAGTCTGGCTCTAAAAACAGCCAGGTTGTAAAAAGAAGTCTCACAGTTCACTTCATAAAAAGTACATTTCAGAACCAGAATGACTGAGTGCACCTAAAGTATTAGCAATATTAAATATCTAACTTCAGAATGGGAAGGCAGGGAAACATTATCATTCTGCTGTTTACATGATTAGAGGGAGGTCACATAGATGCAGTAAGAGCCTGTCCTTTTAGCCTGATGGTTTCTTTTTAACAAAAACAATCACTGAAGGATGCACCTAAAGCACAGAAGTTAACAGTCATGTGCTGGGTAATCTCCCAAACGGAATTGCTTTTGAAACTTAGGGCTTTTTTCATTCAATTTAGAGGTTATTTAGATGAAGGTCACTTTTAAAAATCTTTCTGTGGTAATAAACATTATTATCAGTGTATTTTTTCTACTTGCTCCACTTTCCATATGTGAGAACACTAGTGCTATTTCTGTGTAATTTGGCAACCATTAAAGCTGCTCCTGAAGAAAGAATAAAGTCCAGCTACATGTAATAAGAGAGAACCATTTCTAGCATTTCAAAACATACTGGTAAATCCCGAGTAAACTATTACCCTCTTTAACTAGAAGACTAATTGGAATCCCTCTGAAAATGAATACCCAGTTTCTATTTAAGCAACATGCTGCTCTTAGAGCCAACAGCTGTGGATGCCTATACTCAAAATACTGCAAACCTATCAGCACAAGTCTAAAACAGGACAGTACCTTGACACCATTTGCATAATCAGGCATACTGATTCAGGTTCCTTCACTGCCACCTTCATACAGCTGCAAAAAGTCATCTGTTTTGTACTTCTGGGCATTGAAGAGAACAGGAGTGATAAATCCAGATGTTCTCAGGGCAGCATAACTGGGAGGGAGCACAGCCCACCTCGTCCACTCTAGCCTGAGTGGCTGGCCAACAGGGGAGTGGATTATCTTCACAGAGAAGCTAATGTGAAGAAAGGGAAACAATACTAAATCAGGAGGAAATAATTTTATTCTCCACACCTGTTCCTTATTGGTATGTGAGCGAAACATCTGTTCCTATTTATAAATGAGCAATGAAGTTGCCACAGAGTAAGACAATGGAAGCTTGTCTTTGTGAGGATAGCAAAAGTAACTTTTCAAGATAGGCAGCTCAGGAAAGCAGCCTGGGTTTCCGCTTGCTGGAACTGGAAAGTAAATCATAATCTGATACAAAAATCCCTCAGAGCCACATTTCCATCGCTGCCAGGTCATATAGCTCACAACTTTTGGTATTCGATTATCTAAAGTATAGAAATAATCACACAGCTTTGGGGACAGGCGTACACGCAGGTCTGGTCCTGGCTGCTCTTTTGTTCATGGGAGATGGACACGAGAGGCTGCACATTAGCACAAGGGAATTGAATCTGAAGTGTTATAAGTCTGTCATTGAGTCACACAGGTGCCAAATATAAACCAACAAAAAACAACCAGGTTGCCTCATTAACTGTCCATCCAGGGAGATATTTTTACATATATCCATCCTCCATAGCAGATACACAGAAATCTCACTCAGTCATCAGGCCTCATGTTAGAAAACAAGTTCCTTTAGCCACCACCTTCTTTGACCACTCTTTTCCCAGCCCTTTTATTCAGACCAGTTGAGGCCATTTCCTCTGCTCCCCGGTCATTGCCTGGCTTCACCCCTTGCTTTCTGGGTGAGGTCGTAAATCCCAGCAGATCAAGGGATTTGGAACTGTATTTAAGAGACTAGTTCATGCTGTTCCCAGAGGGGAGGCGGCTTTAGTGATTTGCTGCATAAAAGCACTTTCTTTCCCTTGTTACAATGATTTCTGACACTCCTAAAGCTGCGAACGTGTGCTGGAAAACACCCAAGAAACCGAACTTTAGAATATTTCCCTGGCACAAGGCACTGATAGGTAAGGGTCTTTACCGACCCCAAAAGAGGAATGCAAAGACTTTTAGGAGACATTGTATTTAGCGTTGCAAAAATGAATCAGAGACAGTAGAAATGATGGTCTGTCTGACCTGAGCTTGTTCCCAAGGACTTGGTTAGCAGACAGTATGGACAGACAGTATCCTTTGTTGGGACAGACAGTATCCCACTTGCCTGCTCAGAGGGGCTGTGATACAGGGCTGGATGTGAGATTAGCACTGCTCAGGCGAATCACTCTAATCCCTGCTATGCTGGGTGCTCTGGCCTGGGTGAGGCTGTGGGATTAGTGCTGAATTTTATTTCCTGGTGGAATGACACAGCCAGATATCAGAGTCCTCCTCTGAGCCCTGCACTTACAGTCATCAGATAAAAGGCACTAATAGGCCATAGAGAGAATTTTATCGGACACCACTGCTGGTCACATGCATGACCTGAAACAACATAACCACTTTCTTCTCTGCAGGACTTTTTCAGTATATTGCAGGAGACAGAAAGTCCCGAGTCTTGCTGTACTGCAGGGAAGGGCTGGCACGATGTGAACGCAGACACCCAGCTCAGTGTGGTGATGGCAATAATCCAGATGATCAGACAAGCATAGCCAGAACTCATTTTTTTTTTGTTAAAATGAGGTTGTATTTCTGCCTGCAAGTCTAGATATAGTCAGGGGCATAACACTGTTTTTGATAGGATTCCAAGAGCACAGAGCTGCAGCATGTAATATATATGAGCTTTCAGGATAACCCTGGAAAGCAGGTGCTGACTTTTTTTTTTTTTACTGCTTATCTTCTTTCTTGCTTTTTCCTCACAAAAATATTAAATTAAATTATAATTTGAGTCATTTTTTGTTTATTTATTTTTTCTGAAGAGTCAGAGTTAAGTTGGATGCTTAAGTTCACTAGCAAGCACTTGAAGAACTGGGCCACTTGTTTAAATGCTTCACGTGAATCTGGGAGTCTCAGCAGAGTGTGTGCCAAAATATTGCCACAGGACAATAAGGAACAGCTTGTGCAGCATGTTAAACTGTAGTGAGTTTGCCTGAAGGCAAGGCTATGAATTCTGCTATCTCAACAGCGCTAAATGTGCAGCTACCATTTAGAGGAACACAAGAGTTAAGAAAACCACACTCCACCTTGGCAAAGCAGATAAAGCCCTTTCTGTTTCTTGATCTGGAAGATTTAAGGGGTTTGAGCTGGCATTGTTAAAACAGCACCGTTAAAATGTTCCACATAGTCAGAAGCATTCCTTTGCAATCTAGGCAAATTATCCCCAGAATATCAGCAATTCCAGTATCTGTCCTGGTCTGGGATAATGGACAGTAAGAATATTAAGCAGGAAGGGCTGGGAAGTGGAAATAGGTTTCAGTGTCCTTTTACATTAACAACTTTGTAGTTGACTAAAAAGTAGGTTTGAGCCTCTCCAAAACTTGTGATTAGCTTTAGCTCCCTTTCCATTTTTTTCCCTCCTACTGGCCATGTCCAAAGATTTGAACATCTCTGTCAATAATAGAGATATTACAGACCAAACTAGATGCAAGGAAGAGGGTGACATAGCTTCTGGAAAGAAACAGCTGACCCTCCAACCAGAGTAGACAGACTCAGATCTTGTATAGAGATGCCCTTATGTCATAGTTAACTTGATGCACAAATTTTTATATAAACTTAAGAAAATTATTGAAGTTCTGTCTCTGAGAGAGCTTTTTCTTTCTTTGTATCACTGCAGTAGTGTAACTTCCTCAAAAAAATGGTACTTCTATTCTAAAAATCACATGGACTTAAAGGTGTGAGGGGGACTTAAATACATTGCACCTTGCTTTAGTGTTACCATAAGTATACGCTTCAGAAACAACTTTCTTTTCCTGGAAAAGTAAAGTATGATCATTGTAAAACTATGCTGAACAGTTTGTCCTTTGACTTTTTAATCTTTAGACTGATTCAGTTGAAAAACACTGTTGATTGCACCATAGATATGAGATCTGATAATTCAGCTGGAGACTGCTTTGTCTGAGAGTCCAATAAGTGCTCTTCTCAGCTGTGCAGATATTTTTATGGAATTATTTAATTTAAAAGAACTTCATTTAAAGTCCTGTGTCATTATGAGAAGCAAGCCGACAGAATGAAAACCTGTCGTGTAATGTGAATAAAATGCAATACGAATTACATATGTTGGATTATGAATAATCAATATGAATAACACATACATACCTACCTGCATGGCTATGCCAATGGAATTGTTCTATCACTTCATTTTATTCTCCCTTTCCAGTTTTCAGTGCCCTTCTTTTTTCTCTTGTCTAATACCAGCAGATGTACTCTCTGGGCAAGGACCAAGCCTCTACTCCATCTAAAACCATCAGGCTGCTCTTGAATGTAAGTATATAAATAGAAAAAAGTTCCGTGAGGAAGAAGTATCAAACATCCTGCCTAAACATTCCCCTCAGATGTAGTAATAAATGCAGGCCTGCACTTCTCTGCTCTTGGTCTGTCTGCATTGGATGGAAATGTTATTATTAACTTCAGAAGGAATCAGAAATAGCCTGAAAGCAGCATATACAAGTAGTAGTAATTGTTTCTAAGAGACATTAGGACAGAGGCTGAAAAGTAGTCTTTTTTATTCATTTTCATTTATTAGGTTTGTGGTATTTTTTGTGGCTTCTGTTGCCAGAAGTTCTCAGAAGGAAGTTCTTTTTAGTAAAGGAAGATTCCTACTAAGGTCTAGCATTGGGGTTTGACAAAAAGGAAAAGAAAAAAGGTGAATTAAAGTGAGAAGGGAAAGAAGGTTCTGCAGGAAATACCTGGCTGTACAAGAATATCCCATCTGGTAGCCTATCTTGTAAAACACCAGTGCTTAAACTGACAGCAGAGGCAGCGATCTTACAAATTTAAAAGTAAATTGGTGCATAAGATCCAATCTCATTTGACACCTGATTATCAGTGGAGAAGGTCTTGGTCAAGGGGTTAAAAACTACCTTGAATTGGATGCAGGTAGCCCAAGACACTATTTCATTATTTCCCCAACTTTAAGCCTCTTTGGCTCCATTTGGTGTCGGATATAAAAGATGCAACTCTTCAGCTGGTTTTAGAAGGAAGATGAAATATTGCTTTGATCATCTATAAGATCTGAAATTCCTGCATTTCTTTGATTTTGCTTGTGCTGCTTTTTCTTCAGTGCAATCTTTAACAAGTGCTTAATTTTGCTGGTCTGTTCATTTATGCTCTTGGCAACCTATACTGCTGCATACAAGCTCAAAAAAACATGCTATATGCCTGAAGAATAAAGATGCCCTCATCCTTGTGTAGAAACACATACTTATGCTTTCTGTGTGAAAACATTTGGCTGACTGTTGCTCTGAAGAATATGACTCCCAAATAACACTGAAATAAATATTACTTGTGTCAGAGTCCTCCTTCTAATGTGACACCCCCTTTCAGGAAAACTTGCTAGCTGGTACTCCAGTGCGTATACCTCACAGGCCCTGACATACAAACCTGTTTGTGAAAGGGTTTGCTGTGAGTGATTTAGGAACGTGCCTGGGAATCAGTCAACCGATCTCTGTCTATCTCCTGCTCTACCCAACCAGAGCAGCAGATGTTGGCAGTGGCTGTGGGGAGGTAAGGACTGATGAAAATAGAGCTAGTCCTTGAAAGAGATATTCTATGCAGGGTAAAACAGACAAAGTAACTGTGGTTAAAGTCCCAAAGACATAGCTTGTTCTATTTCCATTTTGCAGGCAAGTAGATTCAACGGGGGGGAAGGGAAGGAAGCCAAACATATAATTGTCCACTTACTTTCATCCCCCAATCTCTTGATTCATTTTCAAATGCCTTAATACAACTACAATCCTGTTTACAAAGGGAGAAAAAAATGATTTTTTTATATAACAGTAAATCAAACAGTTTATGCCACTGCAATTGTTTTCTCTTTTATCAGCTTCATCATCCGGGCCAAGAAAATGAAAACAAGGGCAAATGCAGAGGTAACAGACTTGGAAGTAACCTAAATACATGTTGACAGAGAATTCCCCTGAGATTACATGTGCAACTGAGCAAAAATGTTTAACTGTCATCTCCTCTTCCATTAACTTGGTTTCATTCATGGGACTTTTCTAGTGCTGGAAATCATGAGAGCAATTATTTTTCGTGACTTGGCATGATTTCTGATGCACCTTCAGCAGCAAAGGCCCACATGAGTTTATATAGCAGAACAGATCAGAAATCTTCTCGGTCCACTGTTCTGCTTCTCAGTGGCTTGCATTAGATGCTTCATAAACAGCATATATGGCCCCTCATTATGAATGCCACAGGTGAAATATATGGGAGATTAACATGAAAGCTTTCCTTCTAATCTGTGTTGAATTTACTGCCTTTGAAAGCTCTATGAGTTTCCTTGCTATTATATTACGGGATAGGTAAACTATCTTAATCAAAGCTACCCATTATTGTTATCATATCCTATTGCTCTTTTTTCAGATTCTCAAGCTTTTGACTGTTATGGAATTGCTCCCAGTGCGCATGGTTGTAAGAGAACAAGATTCAGTGTCTTAATTTCTTTTAGTGATTAAAGGAATGATTGACCCTTCCATTCTCTTTGTCTTGCCAGTTAGTTCAATGCCTTCTTTTATTTCCACTATATCTTTTCCAGTAAGATGAGAAACCCACAATTTACTGTAAGTGAAAACATGCCTTCAAATGAAAATACTGTTTTCCACAGTAACCTCCATTACCTGCTCAATGAAGCTGGTATCATACTTGGATTTAGTACTATCACTGCATGCTGAGCAGACATCATTACTGGGCTGACTAATCCTTCGTTTTCATTTATTTGGCCTCTGAACTTCCCCCTGCTTCTAAAGGAGAAAACAGTACAAATGTGCCTGCCCCGAAGGTTAACAGTTTTAGGCTGGGGCCAGTCAAGGTAAGAAGGAAATTCTACACCTCTCCTCCATCAAAATGCTTTTCTTCTCATGCCCTGCTATCTACACATAGAAACGGATCAATATAACTGAGTACCGAATGACACAGCAGTGCTCAAGGGCAGAGGTAGCACCTCAAGGAACTGCAACTCATATCAGATAGATTAAAAGCAGTGCCCTGAATTGCAAGTGGAGAGAGGAGGTCTTCTAAGGTATCACCCTCACGCACAAAAAAAAAAAAAAAAAAAAAAGTGAAGAGAGTGGAAAGTAAGTTTTTCATTCTAAGACGATAAAATTCCTTCAGAAGTTCATCAAGGAATTTCCCACTGAATTTCTAAACTGCAGTATTTGGGTTTCCTGTGGGCTTGCAGGTGTCCCAACATATCCTAAAGGCTACATTGGAAAAGCTTTTCTCACTTTTGCTTAGGAAGTTGTTAAACAAGGTGTATGTTGAGCGAGTTTGAAAAAATGTCTGTATAAGTTAAATTGTATTTTGTTGATACAGTAGAACTCTCCTCAGGCATGTTTTTAAAGACAAGAAGGAAATTTCCTACTGGAAACTAGAGTTTGAAGTGCAGAGCCATAAACTGTAACTATTTTAATAAACAGTGTTGACAAGAAATAGGGTACTAAAATGTAAAAGTAATAAAAGATGTTAGAATTGGAAAGTTGGAACTGTATTCACCAGGATCCAGACTATTCTGGTTTTGTATTAAAGGTTAATGATTAGAATGAAAGAATGCAAGCAAACTCACCTTGGTGGCAATGTTGTAGAAGACTAAATGATATGATGTGATATATGATATAGCAAAGCAAATGAATACCATTTGACTTGCTTTGTTTACACAAATAGTATAAGAGGTGACATTCACATTTCGAGGCGCAGAATCTTCATCCAGGAATTTGAAACAGGAAAAAAAGAAAGGAAATAAAGTCTCTACTGAAGGTAACTCACAGTACTTCCTTGTGAAGAGGTTTTGAGGTAACTCCCTTCAGCCTTGACCCTAGTGATGAATAAAACCTCCAGCACTGTCCTGCTGGGGGAGCACAGCAGAACCCACAATAGGTGGTGGGACTGTACTGCGCTTCAACCGGCATGTTATATATAGAGCTTGTCAATCTGCAGCAGGAAATAATGCAGTCCTCCTGAGGCACCGCAGCCGACAGTTCCCCACAGCTGGGGCCAGATTTCAAAGATCTAAATGGGGAAACAACTATGACTGAAGAAATCCTGATCGTCTTTCTCAAATCAGTTCAAAACATTTGCGTTTCCAAACAACACAAACCCAAAAGGACTTATTTTGTTGTTGAAAACTGTCATAGAAAAGATTGTGAGTGGAGCAAGGACCACTGCAAGCCAGTAATTACTAAGACTTGTGAACTCTAGGGGATTAATGATTGCTAGAGGGTGTTCAAAGCCAAAGACAGAGACAAAATCAGTCGTTACAAACAGAGGAAAACACTGGACAAGGGAATAATTTCTGACACAGTTCATTTGTGACCTGGTAGAACACCACAACCAGCTTCACATTTCTCAAATTAAGTCTACAAGTGCAGCTCTGCCAGAAAGCAGTCACTACAGCAGATTGCTTCATGCCTTCTTTTTTTTGCAATGACAAATCTAATGAGGAGAGTTAGTTTAGCATAAAAAGGACCGAATTCCTCCTGATGGAGGCAGAGAGGCTCCATTTATTATGGTATCCCTAAATCTCGTAGCAGGGGCAGCTCAGAACTCAGAGGTCCTTAGACTCAGCTGCCCTCATGTTGCCTTAACGTCCCTGGACACAGGGAGCCAAAGACATCCTTGGCATAGACCCAGTAAGTATTTCACTTTATTCCAAGGATGAACTTGGCTCAGAGAAGTTTCATTTGTTGTGAGTTGCAGCGGAGCATTTTTTCTTTTTTTTTTTTAATATACTTCATTTATTTCCATGTCTTTGATGCTTTCCAGAGCAGCTGTTTTCTCATTGTCAGCTTCAATTAAGGATTTCCTGGTACTATGTGACTTCTCCCTGAATGCCTACAGCAGGCCTGTGCTAGTGCTGATCCTGGCTGTCACTTGCGGAAATTTTATTCCATTTTCCAAACTTAAAGTTGGAAATTATGCTGGAAATGAATGGCATACAATTTGGGGATTAAAATTAGGATGCATTTATATTCCTATAGTTGTCTGAAAAGATATCTGGGTATTGGTCCTACAGGCATGTACATGTCCCCACCAGCAATGTCATGACAGAGCAGGGTGACTTCGTACCCCCCTCCATTTCAGGTAACCAGAGGGGCAGGGTTAAGCTAGTGTGGCAATTCTGATGCAGATTAAGAACTAAATTCTAACTTAAAGTGAATTGCTTCAATTAAAAATCAACACCAAACAAATTATAGCAGATGTTAGCATTGTCCAGGGCACTGATAAGATTGTTTTAATCTCTTTTCAGTTTTCTAGAAATTAAACTAAAACAATTTAAACCCCTCCAAGCTTGGACAGCACTTGCCTGCAGTCATGCTTGTGGTTTATGCCGGAGCAGCTTGGGGTGAGCTTTCTTCCACTTTCCATATGGGGATTCATCATCTTATGCCCATTGGGAGAGGGTAGACAAAGTATCTATACCTTGTTGATGAAGGCCATGGTGTTCTCCTCTCTGGGAAGGCAGACCTTGTTCCCTGCCCCTTTCTAACTAGAGACAGCCACGCATGGAGAGCACTGGAGTTGCCTTTGGGAGCTCTGCCCTTCTTTATCGCTCCTGTGTAGAGGAATTAATAGTTCAAGCCCTGTCTTATCCTTGGACATGTATATTGGGTCACTGGTCCCTAGCTGTCTTGGCAGCAAGGCAGCTTCTTAGCACTGCTAGCTGATCCCAGTGGTGTCAGCTAGGAACAAAGCATATTTCTGATCTGAAATACATATAATATATATATAAAATATAGAATATATATATAATATTATATATAATATATTATACCCATTTTTGGCTGCAACTAGGCTTGAACCCCAGTTTTTATAAAGGGAAGAGCAATGCTACAGCTTGCATATAACTGCATTACTGCTCTTGACTGGCAGAAGACACCAATAATCTATGCTACTTGTTGAGCTAATTTGTTTGTCACTCCTCATTAGGTTGTAATGGCTTTTACTGTTAGTGCTGTTTTTAAGGCTTAGGGTAAGAAATACATATATTTTTGTTGTTTGGGACCAGCTCATCCACATAAGTTTTCTAGCTTTTCCTGAAGGAGGTAATTGTTACCAGCGAAGAAATCTGCAAGTCTCTTTATAATTACAGTAAATAACCTGCTCTGCAGTCTATAAGCTCAAATAGCATTTTCATCTCAGACTAAAAATGTAACAGAAAACCTCATGGTTAAGGAGAATGAAAACAGGTGTGACGTAAAAAGCATGCCTGGAATCAAGACACATTTACTATCTCATCACTTATGGCCTGCTCTGGCTTAAGATGTCTTATTTTAAATCTATTCTCTCTCTTTTTCCTTGTCCTGTCCAATCTCAGAACAAAAGAAAAGCTGAAATGGTTTTAAATGTTAAGACCATGATCTTCAATGCTGGCTTTGTTGCTAGAAGTTAAATTCTTACCCAATCCATTAAAGGGCACTGGTTTCCCATGTCATATCTAGTTTTGATCACAGAAGAGAAATGGGAAACAATAAAAACAGACATAATGTGAAACAGATTTTTAGCTTTCTGCTTGATTTTTTTTTGCATTTGTTTTTCACTTTTGAAAATATCTGAGTAAGAGTTAACTTGATGCTCTGCAAAAAAGACCTTTTCTTTTCTCAGTTCCTGATGGAAAACATTACCTTTAAAACAAGATGCTATTTAAATAGTAGTGTGCTGTGAGAGTGCTGATGTGGATTGGGTGGCTAAAGTTCCCCGTGGTGGCTGGCGATATTTCAAAGGGAGACTTATAAAGCTTGTGAGCAGATCCATTTCCAAAAAGACTGGATGAAGTCTGTCCTGGAAAAGCTCCTTCTCTGGTTCAGTGGATCTCACACGGAGCATGTGTTGACTGATTCTAGGGCCTAAGTCAACCCATCCAGGTGAAACTTCATCCACCTCAAAAAAAAAAAAAAAAAAAAGAGGCTAAGTAGTTGGAGTTGTAACTGATGTGAAGAGTGATGTTAATCTGTCTCCCAATAAACTAAAAGAGAAGGCATGACAGGAGGCATGACGCCAAACTGATGTGCCTGATCGAAAATCTACTCAAATGGGCTCCATAAGTGAAGAAAAAGGGTTAAGAGATCTGGGGACTGGGGTTTCTATTCTACACTGTTTTCCTTTAGTTCAGCATCAAACAAGGTCAAGACTCCTGCTGCACTCAGTTTCACAGTGCATTAGCAACATCTTGGTTGCAGGCTTAGCAAGGCCTTACTTACAATAAGTTGCCCCAAGCAGAATGAGACTCTATTCAATTAATTTGTTTCGATGAAGCTCCACACCGTGTTGACATGCAGTAAATGCTAAGTTAGATCTTTAGTACATAAATCATATAACTGCATATTTAGAAGTGTCCCTCACAGCCAGGGCTCACAGGCAGCACTGTAATTGTGCTGACCAACAAGGCAATGCTATCCCAGTCTACCAGCTTGCGTGCGTGGTTATGAACAATCTCCTGGGAAACTGGCCCTATGAGAGGGGGAGAGGAATTAGACATGTTTTAAAGTTTGAAGTCAGCGATCAAAATTTATTGTTCCATTGTGCATTCTTCTGCCTGTGACTGCCTCAAATTACTCGGCGAAGGTAAATGAGCCTAAAAAAGAGGGGAAACAGTTGAAAAGGCCTTGAAAGATGTATGTGATTTCTGCTGGATTTTTGAGACTTTGGAGATGTCATTTCACAAACTACAGGGTGGAAGTTCGAGGAAATCTTTGCAAGTAAGAGAAAAAAGTAAAAAAACCCCAAACCTCAAAAACCCAAACAAGGTACAGCAGGGGGAAAAAAGGAAGAGGTAGTGGCAAAGGTTGAGGGTTTGGAGCAGTTACACCTCTATCTGCAAACTCTTTCCGAAAGCTGCTGACATAGCTTTGGCATCTGATCATGTCCTAACTGCTGATTAACATAGCACTGTTTTATATTTAACTCAGGCCAGAGCAGGAGGGGCTGGGGGTGGGGTTGCGCTGGTTATAAGGGGAGCACGGCAGGAACAATGTTCTTCTGTGTCGGTTCCCTCTGTCTCCCAGCCCAGCTGCACTCCTTTTGATCATTCACATTTCCTCCAAATGCATGTTGTCTTTAATTAATTGAGTGTCTCGTGGAGGTGGGGGAGATGGGCAGAGAGCAGCTATAGCTGCACAATTAAAATACAAACCAAGTCTGCTGAGTTTACTGAGTGCAAGTACTGAAGTGACTAACAAGCTTTTTTACAGTTAATGTTTTGCTCTGAGAACAGACCCGGGAGCACAGATGGAGGGCATGGATTTTGAGGATGAGAAGTCCAAGAGGTACTGCATGAAGACAAAGCATGTGGCTGTCATCTGTGGCGTCGTGGTCGTTGTAGGTCTTGCTGTGGGGCTTGGAGTGGGATTGAGCAGACCTAAACCTCAGCCGGAGGATCCCCCCCCTACAGGAGGAACAGATAAGCCAACAAACCCTCCTCCCCCAGTGGATTTGGGTCCCTGTCCTGCTAAAAACGATGAGAATGGAGACTGGAGACATTTCAGGCTACCGACTTACGTCAAACCTATCCACTATGATCTGGAAATAAAGCCTGAAATGGAGAATGACAGTTACACAGGGTCAGTCAGTATTTCTATTGCTTTGGAAAAACCTACCAGCTACCTGTGGCTCCACCTGCGAGAGACCAAGATTACAAAAATGCCCACACTCCGGAAATCCTCAGGACAGCAGATTGCTCTGAACGACTGCTTTGGGTACAAGCCGCAAGAGTACATAGTGATGAAGGCAGAAGCAGAGCTCACTGTCACTGATGAAAGAGATCCCTATATACTCACCCTGAAGTTTGAAGGCTGGCTGAATGGTTCCCTGGTTGGGTTTTATAGGACCACCTACAACGACGGAGGAGTGATCAAGTAAAGCAGTTTTTCTTTTATTTATTAAACTTTCTTCTCTATTTCTACTTGCTCAGGCCTGCTCTATTCCTGTTTCAGCTTCTCAGTCTGGTCTCTCACCAACTTGCTGACATTTCTGGGCTATTCTTTCATTTTCTCATTCCCCTAAGGAAGGTGCTGTATTCAAACCCCTTTGGCTGTTGACAAGTGAATATGGGCTGAAGAGATGAGGGGTTTGTTGTTATTATTCTGAAAAACTTTTTCAAATTCTACTGGTCCCAGGTTACCCTTGAACTTTACGAATGGCTCCATCAGAGAGCTGGAGGAATCGAGGCCTGTTTTTATCTCTGTAGTACGATAAATAGCATGCAGCTCTCAACACTCTCTCCTGTCCCTCCCCAAGGTAACAGTTTCAGTGTAAAATGCTCTTGTGATACTTTTCCTGACATCATGCCTCCTTGATGTTGTAAGCCTGAGGAATATCCAAACCAGAAGTTCCCTGTCCCTTGTGCAGCTGGTTTAAATTATGGGAAGGAAAGTCCAAACGATGAAGGTTATCTTTGACTTGAGTTTTTTGTGCTTCAGCTCTTCCTTTTTAATATACCAATCAAAAGATTACAAAGCCTCCACCAGCTCAGTTAACCCATTCCACTTCCCAGATCTGCACTGCTTCAAGGTGGAAGCTTGAAAAAGCCATTGCCCGCTGCTCGGAGACATTTCTTCACAGTTAACATATGGAGAGGACGCTCATCCATTTTCCAATATTTATGTTTCTGAAGTGACTCATTCCAGCCTTTATGGATAGAAGATAAACTCAGCTAGACTTTTCCAAGGCCCTGTAGCAGGAACATGGAGACAAACACTGGTGTGTTTTTACGGCACTTGTTTGCCCTCCTGGGACAATGGTGTCATGAGTGAGAGTCGCATCAGCTCCATTCAGCCCTGACAGGCAATGCCAGGAGTAGCAGCAGTGACAGGCACCAGCAGCAGCAAATCCAAGAGGCAAAAAGCAAGCAAAAGAGGAAAAAGCAAGCATTGATTTTTCATACTTAAACATAGTTATCTGATCTGGGAAGAAGCCATATAGAGAACAGCTTGAATCCCAGCCAGCTCTTTCCCTCTTGTTTTCCTCCATCTACCACCTCAGTATTGCTTTGACTCAGAAGGTGCTTCGGTTTTATAGTTTGAGCATCTAACATCCCCACAGTAGTTTTAAAGCGTAACCTGGTGGAGGATACCCAGATATTAAATGCTCTGCCTCAGGCGTGTCACAACACCACAACAGCAGGACCAGGACACAGGTATCCTGTGTCACAGAGCAGGAGAGGTGAGTGCCCATTCCTCAGATCCAGACGGTGTAGGAAAATAAGGACCAAGCATCTGATGTCAGGAAGAAAGGACAACTTCATAACCTAAAGAAAGCATAAAATGTGAGCTCAGTTCAAGAGGTTTCCTACTTCTTGATTTGTTTGCTAGAAGCTACAGTTCCAAGGATGATCCTAGCCAGCAGTCTGGAAACACTCAATACAGAAAGGAACTTGAGCGTGTGAGTTTGTTTGTTAGGCTTGAGAATGAGTGAATGGTGATTTCTGAAATGCTTTTCATGTGGTTAAGTTTGGGCAGATTGTTTGTGGGGGTGGAAGTGGCAATGTACGTGATAGTGATAAGTACAGCTTCAAAATGAAAGCAACCACCAGCCAAGTGGTGCTGCCACCACCAGCCAAGTTGCTGTTACGCAGTGTGAGGGTTGGTGACAGGATGGAGTCAGGAAGGATGGCAAGGGAAGGGTTTTATTACTTATTAAAACTACCTTTTTTATTTCATCTTTGCCTGAGGCAGACATCACCTGTGGACAATTTCAACCCAAATAGTTCCTTTTTTTCCATGCTTTAAGTAAATACAAATCTGATCAGGTAATAGCAAAAGTCAAGTGAGTCTATTAAGATCGGATGTTAGAGAGGAGGGGGCTGAGGTGAAAATGAGAGCCAAGATGTAATTAACCTACTCCCCCATCCCTTCTGGGCAGTGTTAGAAGCAGTGGGACCTTTTGAGAGAATTAATAACACCGGAAAGTCAATTCTGAGGGCTGAGCTACTCCCCAGCTGTCTATCTGTGAGGGCAAAGGTTTGCCAAAGCATTGCTATAATGCCTTTTGTTTACCAACTGGGCACAAGTCCAGGCTCTGCTGTTGCTTAGATTCAAATCTCCCACCACATTTTGTGGAAAACAGGTAGACATGTGCTGAACACACCTGCAAGTCTGAGATCCTCGGGAGGCTTAGGGAGAAGAACACCTCATTTGGGAATCCTGTTCAGACAGATCACACATTCTCTGTCAGGACAAAGGTGCTTTTGGACATGCCTTGAAGCAGATCTTGAGATATCTTGGGGACACAACTATTTAAATTTACTTGAGGGGAGGGAGGGGTAGGGAGCAGAAAAGCAGAAACTTTGAGAACGCAGATTTTAGACATAGACCTGCCTAGATCCTCCTGTTGGTACCTGAATCCAGCTGTGAATGCTGAAGTCCTTTGGTAAAGCTATTCCTCTGTGCATTTCATTCCCCCATGGATGAGAGGGGAATAACAGTCCTTCCCTACTTTGCATGATGCAGTAAGCATAAATACGTTACAATTGTGTTATTTTCATATGTTAGGGAAAGGAGCAGAAGAGTCCTTGCCCAGTGTAATGCATTCCTTTAAGTCATTAGTTCCTCTCAAGGAATGTGCTAAAAACCCCTTTTATTTTCTCCTTAATATTACAAATAATACAAACGTGTCACAGCAGCTGGTTTTGATTTTGCATTACTATTAGTGACAAAGTATGACTTCCATTTTATAGGAATTCTCTCTGTTGTCAGTAAGAGGAGAACAAGAGGATTATAAAAGGTACTCAGCTGGGCACATCTCTAACAGGAAGACTTGCATTTAGGATTTTATTGATTAGGGAAAGGCAAAATATTCTTTAGTGTACAGAAGCACACAAGTAGCACTCCTGTATTTCTTCCTCAAGGAGAATATTTTCTCAGAAGAAGCAATGAATCTGAATTTAGGGAAAGACTAGAGGAAGAATGCTTTAATTAGCTCAAGGGGAGCAGTTTTTGCACTAACCCCCTGTGTTTGGGGCAGGGGGGAGGGAAATTCATCATGGTTCTAAATGCAGCAGTGTTTTATTTTGGGAACAGCTGGATGCAGTCTCAGCCAGATCCTCACTTCTTATTACTATGATATTTACAACTCTAGTTCACATTTAAAGGTCTGGACACCAACAGCAAGTAGAAGGGCAGAAGCCACCAAGTAGTGAAGAAAATCTTATCTAAAAACTATATTATAGAGTTTGAAAGGAAATTACAACATTTCATGTTTCTAGTGCCACTTCTATGCATGCCATAGTCTGGAGTTCTCATCATCTACCCCATAGGAATTGTAATGCTAAGGTTTTGCACTGCTGATGTCTGTCTGCCTCCACAAATATATGAGGATATAAGGATTATCACCTTATAAATCAACAGAGATATCACAGTGTTATCAGTCTGTAGGAACAAGATACAAATGTGTCAAAACGCGTAGCCAATTTTTTAAGCAATAGCTGTGAAGCATTGCCCTGGGGACTTGAAGTTAACTTAATTGTGAAATAACTTTCAAATCCTGTAAAAAGTAGAGAGTGACATCAAACAATTTACCAAGCCAAAGAAACTCTATTGAGCCTGAAGTTATGTTAAGGTGAATGTTCATTATGCTTTCTGCCCATGAAATTTTGAGTTACTATTCCAATGAACATGAATGGTAAGAACCCAGACATATTACCTCCGTCAGGCTTGAAAATTACCCTTGTTGCTACAGGTTCCTAATGACCAGTTTAGTATTTAACCGTCACAGGGAAATGCCAAGGGCAACAGAAACATTGAAAAATTGGTTGTCAAGTGAGCTTGTAGGATTGCTGCAGAACTGTAATTTATGATGTACACTTTTAATTACTTTTTGGAAAGAAAAACTACCTTAATATAGTTGGAGCAGCTGTAGAAGTGCTGTCAGAAAATGCCCAACATTCCAGATTAATTGAAGAAGCATCTGTGATCCCTTTCACCATCAATCACTGAAGAATATGCTCTGCCATTGTATGGTTCATTAATGGGGGAGCCTGATGTGAGAAGCAAGCACACGATATGAACATTTATAACCTTCACCTTATTTTTTTACATGACCCTTATTGTCTAGCTCCTCCAGTTGTTTTTGCATAACTGAGATGACTTTCTAAACCCCCCAACATGGCTAGCATAGCATCAGTTATGTACTAGAATGTTTACCTGGACTTTCCATGCTTTCTCCAGCAGTTTCATTAATGGAGTCAGGGGAGCATAACAGCACCAGCAGAAAACTGTACATGGTAACTGCAGAAAAAGAAACACACAAGAAGGATGAGATTTTAGGGGCACTTACACAATTCCAAGGTGTCTTCTTAGGAGGTGTTCAAGACTCCAATCCCAAGATGTGCTCCAACGGGTAAACAACACAGGGTGTGACTTAATTAAAAATCCCTATACCAGGACCTTAATTTCCTTTCAGATGATACCATCAGTAGTTTACTTTAGGCACAAAAATCAATGGGAAAGCTCATCAGGAAGGTGAGCTAAATTTTTACCATCCACGAGGGGTCTTTCATATCTTATTGCCTGATTCCTAAAAATATTTGTTAATAAGCAATTGGCTTTAGCTTTTGCTCTGAAACTCAGAGAACGTTGATGACAGACTTTGAGGTATACATGTTACACATGCCTATACAATGTCAGCTTGTGCATTTCTGATGTTACCTACTTTTATGAATGGACAAGTACACACAAATATTTGCACTTGTCTTTAGTTTGTGAAATCGCTAGAACATTATACTTAGAAATTGCAAATAAGATTTAAAAGGTATATAATGAAGGCTTGCCAATGTGTTGTTTGTTTAAGGAGCATTGCAGCTACTGATCATGAGCCAACAGATGCGCGGAAATCATTTCCTTGCTTTGACGAGCCAAACAAAAAGGCAACTTACAACATATCTATCATCCATCAAGACATGTACGAAGCACTTTCAAACATGCCGGTACAGGTATGTATTTCCCAAGTCTGCTGCCTATGTGGAATGGTTCTGTAAAGCCACTGGAAAGGTAGCATGGATTGCAAGGTCCATGCACATTCACAGACTCTACTGCCCAGACACTGTAAAGCTAACGGTTAATAAATATTCCATAAAACAGGACTGGTTGGTTGGTTGGTTGGTTGGTTGGTTAGGACTGCCAGTGGTCCACCAGCACACAACATGGCAATACAGAGCCAAATCCAAAGCAGAAATGAAACATCTCTTCTGTCTTTAGCTAGCTATTTAGCTATTCAGATATTCTTGATGAGCATTCCCTACTAACTATAAATAGGTAATAGCATGTTCTTCAGTCAAACCAGGTGGACTCTGAGAAGGAATACTCTGGAAGACAGCTGCTTCCCAGATGGGAAGTCTAAAATAATCACTGAAACTACTTAATGCTCCAAAGCAAGGGTGTGCTGATCACAATCTAATGGCAAAGTATCCTGTTAGCAAGAAAGTCTAGGATTATTATTTTTAATAATACAGGATCTGAAATCCCATCTGCCACCTCATGGGTGTGGACACTTGTCAGTCCACTATGACTGTAATTTCCTAAATAATCTATTTCTGGACCTGGTGGGTCAAATTCCAAGTTTTGTATGAAATTCAATGTCATCAATTATCTGTCTCTGGGCCCTCTGGAAGAAGATTGAATGGCTTTCAGCTGAGAGAGTGTTTCTAATGAATAGTTTAACTGAATGTGTAGTCCAATGTATAATTTCTAATGAATATGTTCTGAAGTGGGAGATAAAGAGCCAAGTTTAAAAAATAATTAAAAAAAAAAAAAGAAAAAATGAAAAAGATCTTCCAGCCTCCAGGCTGTTGACATTTGCATCTTCCCAATCACTCCCCCACCCAGAAAACAAAGGTCTGCTTTACTGTGTACTGTTTTAGTTAGAGTCCCCCAAACCTTAACTATCCCCTAGCAATGCAGCTGAGAGAACTATTACCAATCTGACAGCTGCCTCCCAGACTCTTTGCAAATTTAAAGCTCTGACCTATCATTATTAAAAATATTTCTATGATACCTAAAAGAGCACCAGGCACTTTGACAACACATGAAAGGAGAGTGTTTGCTGCACCTTTCCTCACAGACCTCAGACAAGTGAGGGTACTGGCAGCGAAGGTAAGAGTATAAGACTAGATGTTATCAAGACTTAGTGGGTTTTGAGATTTACTTTACACCTTTACACATGGACCTTGTCTCTAGTATGGACATAAAAAAATAAGCTTTCAAAGGGCTAGCTACCACTTGTTAATTAATTTGCTAAAATCCAAGTACAGGCACGGAAATGTAGATTATGCTGAGTTCATACTCAGGTTTGATTAGTGGATGATAGCAGGGCCCTTTTTCATCTGGTGCACTCACAAGGTCAGTAGCTCTGTTCTCAGTAGTGAAAGATCTTTGGGAAATCTTTTCAACAAATGGAAATGTAATCATTTTTATATGCAAGGCACATCGTGCATTACACGTTCTGTAGTAGTTTTGGTGGTGTGGAACTTTACAATCAACATGGCAAAATCAGCTCAGCAAAATCAGGAACCTGTACATTTCATTTGCATTTTTCACTGGAGTGAATTTTTTTTTTGGCCTTTTTTTTTCACAGAAGTTCTGACTTTGTTGAAAGACCAAATATGTCAAAATAGAGTCAAAATGAGTCAATGGAAAAGTAGATTGCAAATACCTCTGTGAAAATGGGTTTGTGAATATATCTGTGAAAAGGTTTTTTTTGCTCATGGAATCATATCATCTGTAACATTCACTATCTATGCTGTATTTATATTGTATTCATAACAAACAAATCTCATGAAGTATTGTATCTCTAGTAGAAGGTTAGTGTCTTTTATACGCCGTTTGTTTTTGTCCTATTTAAGTTAGTCATCCAGTCAGAAACACAGAAAATTATCAGACAGGCAACAGAAGATAATGAATAGCAGAAATAAATATACAGAGCATGAATCACATACAACAGGTTGCAGGTATGGTCATACAGTTCAGCTGAGAAGTAAGAATATTTGGGAGTATCAGGAATGGTTTTTAATAGATTTATAAAATAAAAACTATGATCAGCACTAAATCTTATGTACATTTAAACAACCCCCCAATTAGTAGTGCTGATTTGTATCTGAATGACTTCAGGATAAATTCATTAGACAGGTCTTTATCCTAAGGAGCAATCCCTGACTCCTACATGATGCCTGTATTTAAAGAGAGGAGAGAATCCAGTGTCTTCTCTGATTTGTCCAAAGTGATGTTATTTTATGCAACTATTTCAGGAACAAAACACACTAGCATGCACTGGAAAACTCCTGTTGGCAAAATTCCTCTGCATGTGAATAATTTCAAATCCTTGATGCAAAATTAGAACCAGGTAAACTTATTCAGTGCAGAAAAACAAAGTCCCGTTTCATGTGTTGCAGTATTGCAAAAAAAACCTATTTTGTCTGTTCTCATGCCATCAGCAATGGGATGCCAGAAAAGGTGAACCTGAAGAGGTGATTTATCATTCCCATGTAGTTGCAGCCTTCATAGAAATATTGTACTGTCTTCTGCATGTGTTTGCAATTCCAAAAATCAAATTAATTATTTTTCCATCTCTGCAGCAAACTGTAAAGCTGGGCAATGGCTGGAGTCGGACAACTTTTGAGAAGTCAGTTCCCATGAGCACTTACTTGGTATGCTTTGCGGTGCACCAGTTTAAGTGGGTGGAGAGAATGTCCGCTAGTGGAAAACCTGTAAGTCCTGTTGTAGCCTGACCATGGTTCAGATGACAGATATAATGTGATTTGCATTTTTTTAAAAAATGAAACATCTCTTTTTATAACACAAACAGGAACATATTTTTCCCTTTCTTATATCCTATTTTATGCAGCCTATTTTATCAGATTCGGTCTTCACAGTGGTCCCTCTGACCTTTACATACAGTGTTTTGCAGTCCTTCCCTGTCTCCCATCTTGGTGAGATCCCAGTCCGTACCTTCCATACAGGCACATGGGTGAGGAAGGAACACTATTTCTCCAACCTCGTCCCTGACTTGAAGCCCAGAATCTGAGGGAATGTACAAGTCCAGGGGTACAAGAGATTTACAGGCCATGACTACAAATACCTTTCAGTTTTCTGTGGGTTAAAAGGTGTGAGCTATGCACTTGATGTCTTCCTATTTACCGTCATGGAGACATAGGACTACAATGCTCTGTGCCATTATGTATCGGCTCTAATATTCTTTATTTTACAACAGTGACTAAAGGCAACTGCCCAGTGTAAGTTCTTTACAAACAAGTATAGAAGTGATAGTGCCTGCCTAAACAGCTGGATATTTGGTAGATGCTTTAATGAAGTGAGTATATTTGAATCTAAATCCATAAAATTAAAATAGCTTCTTTATTTTGGTGCAAGATGCAGTCCAATCCAGTTCTTGCTCAGATTCAAATCTCCTGAAGGTGCAGCTGATCAGGCATAAGGAGATCAGAAGACATTAGACTGAATCACAACCTGAAAGCCTAAATATAATTTTCCCCTCAACATAAACTCCTCATTTAGCTGAAACCTAGTCTAGGATTCTCAACCCACTGTTAATTATTTCTTGGTTTATATCTTTTTTTCATCTGAGACAGAGGACAGAGGCTGTGTGCTCTTGCTGCTTCCCCTTCCTTTCCCCTTAGGGGTGTAACACATGGACTTGCAGTTTTGCTGAGCTGGCAGTGATTTCCTCCTCTTCTGGAGGCTGACACCAATGGACAGGGAATCTAGAGCAAAGCCCCAGCCAGACCACTGTTCCCCTCGCAAGTAAGCTCTTCCCGAGTTTCTCTGTCTGAAAAAGCACGGCAAATCCTTCCCTACTTAAGGCTGTCCACTGATGTGAAAATCTGCCTTGTATAAATCTCCAAAGTGCTGATCCAGTTCTTAGCAAAGACTTCCTGGCATAGCCTGTGCTGAGGCCTCCCTCCTCTACGCCCTCGCCACCATCATGCTGTACATTTATAGTACTTCTTGACAAATAACTAGGGCTAAATTACACTTAGCCGAGCAAATGGAGCCTGGTTTGATATAGTGATGCCATATTCTTAGATCCCTGCTGTTTGGCTGAGTAATTTGCAAAACAGGAGACTATTTTAGGCCACTCAGCCACACGATTTTGTTAACCAAATGCTCTTTGGCGCGGCTGCTCCATTCACTATCAGGGACGGGACTTTGGTTATTTGGCCTTGATCAATATTCTCTAGAGTTCAGTTATTTGAAGAATCAGAATTTGTGCAGCTTTTGTAGAACATAGTGCAGTAGGAAAAAAAAAAAGTGCTGAACTCTTTAATTTCTAGATGCAAAAGTTAACATTCTCTGCTTGTCCATGCCACACACCAGAATACGGCTCTGAGGACAGTATTTGGGTTTTTTCCCCAAGCAAAACAGTAAATCCCACAATGTTCCTGACTGATTGTAGCTTTTGTAAATAGAAGGGAGTGTTCACTGAAACGTTTTAATTAAAATGTGTGTGTGTGGAAGCAGGGGTATTCGTGTCAGTACAGAGGTTGCCTGAAGAAACATCTTCTAATTCAGGCCTTGGTTACTACATATTTTATCAATGCTATTCACTAAACAATGTCTGAGGACTTGCCTGCACTAGAAAACTTGGTTTTTAAGTGAGGTTAAAATCATAACCGTTTCCTTTCTCTTAGCATGGACATAGTTTTAGCAATATAAAGTATATGTGTAAGATTGTTTTTAATTAAGGAAGGCACATAAACTCCATCACTAAAAATTACCTTTTCTGCAGGAAAACCAGGCTATTTTTAGAGGTTTTAATCAGATATTTAGAAAGTCCTTCTCCAAACCAAACAGCTCCTTTCCAAAAACTTTGAAGCCCAGCCGAGCAATGAGGTATCTAGATTCTCGAACTGCTGAAAAGAACATTCCATAGTTTGCTGTATAAATTGCTAGTAATAAATCCCTCACACAACAGAAAGTATCCATGTGATCCATATATTGCTTTCATAAACAACAGCAACAGCATACAGCTCACATGACATTGTAAATTATTTAAAAACTCTGCCATTTGCTCTGGAAGCCTTTGTCCTAACAAAGACATTAATGGAATCAATGGTGGTAAATGTGCCTATAGCTGGAAACGATGCTCCTGAGTTGATTACCTGTCAGGTACCGAATGTCTGGTTTGGAAAATCACAGAGGAGATTATACAAATGAAACCCAAAATCAGTTCTAGTGCATGCTGAAGGTTTTGGAAACCATTAATATGGATCAGCTAGGGGACCAAAGACTGCTAAATTGGGTAAAGAGCTTACTGAAGTGGAAATTGCAGATTGTAATTGCAAACTGACCCTGAGGGAAATCCCCGGCTGGAATGGATTCCCGATTGAATTTCATAAGCTTTTTTTGGTTTTGTTTTTTCATTCCAGCTTTATTTCTGACCACTTTCCCATCCTCCCCTCTTGTTGGAGGAAGTATAATTTCATGGTATTGAAATCAATGTGTTGTCAGGCTCCAAGAGGGCTCCTAGAGCAGGCTGGCTCCTTTGCTCAGTTTGGACCCTAAACTCCTGGCTGTAAGACAGCATTGAGGAGAAAACAAGCCACACCAACACAGCCAGAAGAATGTGGCCCATTCACAAGAGACACAGAGCCTGCAAAATGAGATGGATCAGTTTTCCTAAAGCCAGAAATTTCACCCCATATAAAGATCTCTTACTTTCCACACTGGAGATTTTGAGGGACAGTGAAGAGAACTGCCTGCAGCTCCTGCCAGTGGACACTCCAGTGCCATGGCTCAGCTCTGGGGCAGAGATATGTGTGTGAGCTTTGGGACAAAGTGATTGAGGGAAAGACCTCCAAAAGACTCCATAAATTCTGAAGTCAACCCTTGTCTTCACAATGTGGAGATAACACCCCAAAAGGCTTTTTCAAGCTGTAGGCCTCCTCATCATGGTTATAGGTGCCATAAGGACTGTAGTCCTCCAGGGCTTGAGGTTTCCTATTGCTTGATGGTAATAGCCAAAGCAGTCCCAGGCACCAAGCCTCAGGGATGGAAAGGTCAGCACTCAAGACACTATTTTTTGTGTTCAGGAAAAAAAAAGCATGCTCAGATACGCAAAAGGAGCACAGAAATGGTTACTCATTGCACACAGGGCTACCAAACATGCCAGTTTTCCTGGATCTGGCTGGTGGGAAGAGAGCGAGCTGATTTTTGCTTGGGTTTTCCAGAGGTTCAGCAGCCCAGCAGGGACCATAGCTGTGACTGGGTGGCTGTATGGCCTGAGGTCCTGGGCAAACAGCCACTCAACCTGCACAGGCCAGCATGTCTGGGAAGAGTTATAGATCTGGTAAACGCACTATCTTCAAAGGGTCTGAGATCTTCAAACATACAAGGACAAGAAGAAATGATGATAATAGTAGGTATTAAAGGTGGGAAGAAATTGAAGAGAAAAAGGTGTTATGGGCTTCAGATGCATTTCAGGACAGATGTGCTCCTAAAGATTGGTCTGATGGGATCAATCCAGATCAATGAACTCCTCAGAAAAAGTGGATTCCCTTCAATTGTGCTTGCCCAGGCTTCCTTCTTGAGAAAACCAGTCCTTGGGGAAGGAGGGGCTGGTACACACCCAGGCCCTACTCCAGGCTTGGCCACTGGGAGCTTCTGGTGATGGGTTTTGTCAGTTTTATAAATTAGGCATATTGTGGAAAGCATGCACGGATTATGTTGACTGGGTCTGTCTTATGTACAACATTTGAAAAACTCTATTGAATAAATGTGTTAGGGAACAGAATTCAGTGTTCAAGCCAGTCTCTTAGAGAAAAAATGCAGTGTTATAGGTATGTATGTTAAATGACTTTTCAATGCTTGCCACCTTCTAATTTAATTTAACTGAAGACTGCTCTAATTGTCTTTCTGTGTTTTACAGCTGAGAGTTTATGCCCAGCCACTGCAAATACATACAGCAGAATATGCAGCAAATGTAACAAAAATTGTATTCGACTTCTTTGAAGAGTACTTTAATTTGAGCTATTCTCTTCCAAAACTAGGTGATTATCAGTACTTACATTTTCATTTTGTTAATTCACTGTCATGGTTATGTTTCTTCTACAGATCTCTGTGTTTTGGTGGAAAACAGCATGAAAGCATTTGGTTGCTAACTGCTGATATTATTTCATGTTATTTTAAAACTGTACCCATGTAGTTCAAGATGGTCTTAAATTTCATGATGGGAGGGTTGGTCTAAGTAACTGTTTAGTTACTAGTTCTCACAGTTCAGTTTGCTGAACTGAAGCACTGGTCCTGACATGGTTATTTTAAAGTGAGCTAAAATAGAGCCAGAGGAAGAAAAATATGTACCACTTCCATGGGAATTTCTGGACAAAAGTCAGCAGTGAGATAAGTGGAGATGTAAACTGCCAGATAGTATGTCATACTATTTATTAACCTTAGTGCAAAGTGGGTGTGTATCCACTTCTTAGAAAGATGAATGTGGTCCAGCATATAATTTGTAGTTTCTACTGCCAGGCTAAATAAAGACCCAGAGCTAAACAAGAGTGGGCACACTATCAAATTTTGCCCACGGTTACAAAAAAAGCAAAGAAAAAGAAGCATAGTTGGGCATCATTTAGCTTGGACTATCTGGACTCTGGATCAGATTTGTGCAGTTTGAACTAATAAAGTTGGGAATGTAATCAGAGTTTTGGAAATGCCCCCTCCTAAGACCTCCAAAGAGGTAATTCAGTTAGATTCATCAACTTAAAAGGATGGAAAAATAATAACTACAAACAAGTCAAAGCAATGTAATGGGGGGAAAAAAGAAACAAAACTTGGAAGACAACAAACAATGCTGTGCAAATCTTTTTTTGCCTATTCATACATGTACCTATCAGGCTAACCTGTACTACTTTAACAACAGATTTTTACCTCCTCCTTTTAAAACATCATCTGAGTTTGCTGTAAATATCTGTTTGCATTTCAACGACAACTGAATTAGGGAAACCAGTACAATATGTTGTTCTTTTGCACACTGGTCCCCAGTAATAATCGGGACTATATCTTACCTATGCTCCATATTCAAACTTTCATTTCCATAAAAGCCTGACGACTTTGCCACATCAGCGTATGGATAGGGGCCTGTCTGCCCTGCAGGGTGGACTGGTAACCCCAGGTCAACAGTATCAGAGGGTAGATGCTTTTGCAGATTTTATACTGGTTTTCTCAGAATGTCTACTTTTTGGATCACAAATCTTGACTTACTATGTGGTTCCCTCAGTATTAGAAGTCATCTAGATCAAACCTGATGACTCAAATACGTTTCTGCATAATGGTTTCTTTAAATATTTTATTTCACATTGATTTATGGCTTCTGGCATTGCCATTTTCCTTGTGATCCTCATTTTGACTGCCAGTGAAGCCCTTGCCAGACTATCAGCTTTGATTCTGTAATCAAGTTGTTTAAATTAAAATAAGTAATTCCCATCTTCTGTTAGGGTGGAGTGAGGGTTGTTTGTTCTATTCAGTTTTAAATCCATCTGTACTTTTCTGCTAACCCACATAGAAAGGCTGTGGTCATTATTTGCAGAAGAAAATGCTAGTCCAATTGAGTCCGCAATTCTCATTTAAACCTGTATTGATTACTGACCATAAATAAGTGACCCCCACAAATTACCAGGACTAGAAGCAGATGTTGTTCACTGCATGGGGGATTTACTTCAGTTAACACGTCAATAAATATTTTTAATAAAACGGTGTGACAAACAATGACATGCCTCATTATGCTACAGATAGTTTCAGGAGGTTTACTGCCTACAGCACATCCCCAGACAATACTATTAATTTCTGGAGCCAAAATTAACTCATGTATGATACGCACGCTCCCAGGAGGTGACATAGCATCACCTCGCAGGACAGATCCTCAGCTAGTGCAACTGATCCTAGCTCTATTAATCTCACAGAGCCAGGGCGCTTGCTACCAGCTGCTGTAGGCCAGTCCCCTGCTTCTCAAACACAGGTTATTAGACTGCAGTCCACAGCAGTAAGCCAGAACCACAAATGGTGAGCAGAACCGGCTGTGAATATGCAGAAGGAGCACAAGCTAAGTGGCTTCAAGGATGCAGTGGTAATCACGTTCTCTTTCTTTCAATATAGATAAAATAGCTATTCCAGATTTTGGGACAGGTGCTATGGAGAACTGGGGGCTGATCACGTACAGAGAAACAAACCTGCTGTATGATCCCAACGAGTCGGCCACTTCCAACAAACAGAGAGTAGCTGCTGTGGTAGCCCATGAGCTCGTTCATCAGGTACATTTTAAAACACGATTCATTTTTACAGTGCTTCAAAATGTGTAGTCACAACATTTTAATTTTGAAAATACTGTCATTAACTCTGTCTCAGGATCTTCTACGTGTGCTCACAGTTTGATTGCAAAATACCGTGTTAAAACAGTTCCCCATTATAGTTTTAAAGTACCAGAAATACTGCCTTTGCATTTTTCTCAGGAAAATTTCAGAATGCTTGGGTCCAGACTGTGAGCCAGCTTATGAATATCTGTCTGAAATGTCTTAAAGGAGCTAATTTGCATGTGCAGATGTCTCTTTTGGGCAAGCAAATAGGGACAACTATACACTGTAGAGGCTGTATGAAACATATCCTTACAAGCACAAATCATCAAATCAAGAGGAAGAAACTAAAAATATTTTCAGTGGCACATGAATCATTAGCAATCTCCCCAGTAATATGTAATTTTATAATAAAAGTGGTGTTTTAACACAAGGCAAGGCCTGAATTCCTATTTAAACCCCAGAATTACGATAATTTTCATCTGGCAACAGGAAAAAATGTGAACCAATGCATGTTCTATGTTGAGATGTGAGGTACATCTGTACATTTACTGAAATGTACATTTACTATTTAGCTAACACTACATCTTTCAATGTTTACAATTATAGTGGTTTGGAAATATTGTGACCATGGACTGGTGGGATGACTTGTGGTTAAATGAAGGATTTGCCAGTTATTTTGAGTTCCTGGGAGTAAATGCTGCAGAACCAGATTGGAAAATGGTAATTATTTCTGTTTTGTGGAGGATTGGTGGGGCTGGGGGGAGAATTTTGGAAGGGAGTAAAAATTACACAAGGACGATGAAGACCTAAAGTATATTTATAGAAAATTAGCATAGTACAGTGCAAGTTAAAGAAAAAGTTGGTTTAAGCTTTTCCACCTACCTATGTTATGGTCTGAAACTAGTCAAAATAAACTTTGTAAAGTTTTAGCCTGGAGGGAAGAGTCATTCTTTTTTAACAAGTGAGTCAAGTGTTTGGTTATTATTATGGCAAATAATACCCAGGTGGATTCTGGAAAGAGGCTTAGCAATTTTGCAAGGTTGTTTAAAGGTCTAACCCTGGAAGATGGAAATTCCCCTTTATTTATTTAGTTGGGCTGCAGTGTCTCATCATGGGACTTGTCTTAGGATCCTTATCTGATCTGGTGAGGGTTGGGAACCTCGGCCTGTCTCCACAGCTTGGGCTATTCATCAAGGAAAATATCAGAACGCCCATTCAGCTGCTGCTGGCATTTTAGGTGTCATTTCAAATGCCCCAACTCAGACAATCCCTACTCCGCACAGCACAAAAATAGGTAGTGATCGTGGATGGCCCACAGAGCTAACTGTGCAGCAAAACCAACTCCAGTCACTTTAAGGGGGTTGCAGACAAAGAGGGTAGACTTAAATATGCATTATATTCTGAGGAATGATAACAGTGTGTGAATAAATAGAGGTTTCCTGCTCTCTCCTTCCTCACCTCCCAAACAGATGTGATGGCGCATAGCATGCATGTTTCCCCCAACTATCCAGCAATAATGAGATTCTGGCTACTAGAAAATATATAACATATGTTGGTGGAAGGAAGCAGGGTAGGTTTTGCATAGGTTGAGCCTGTTGTCAAAATCTACTAGACCCTGAGACTAGTGTCTTTAAAAGCAGACAGTGCCTATTTGGTGCTTCCCCTGCCTGCCTCCCTGCTCCCCATAAATATCTCTTCTCATCCATGTTATGCAAGGCTGAGAACAAAATCATTCCTGGATCACTTCTTTTACACTTTGAAGTCAGAGATCTGTTGTGCTGCCTACATAAACAAAATTTTAATCACTGAGCCTAAAATTTAAAAGACCTTTTTGTATCTAGACACCATGTTCATTTAAGATCTAGAGCCATTTCAGTGTTATCGCCCTAGTGAGTATTAGAAGAGGAAAACTAAGTAGAAATGTAGTCTTTTTTGGTCAATAATGATAAGGAAGTCGGGGAATTTTAACTGCCGATCACTTCATCTTTTTAAAAAATTATAACCACTTTTTTAAAGTTATAAACCTTGGGATGGGGAAGTCTGCCTCCTTCATCCCTCCTTCCTTTCCTCCCTCCTTACCTTCTTCCCCAGCTCCATTTTTGCAGGAGAAGCCCATAATGCTTTGCAGATACTGTCACACTGCTGAAATTTTTAATACAGACTCCTTTTTTGCCTACTGAGGGTTTTTTTTGTGTTATGATACACACGGAAAAACAGGATTTGCAAAAGGTAATTTATCTTAGTTAAGGAAAAAATGTATCCCCCCCCCTCAGAGGTAAAGTAAGAGTTTGCAAGTCCTTTTTCAGAGGAAGTGAAATTTCATTCCATTTCCAACTGCCTCCCCCTGGAGAAGCTGCAGTTCAAGCTACTTATTTTGTGAAGTTAGGCATATAGTCCTGCCTTTGTTTCTATTCTAACATCTTCTCTCTCTCAGCTTGAACAGGTTTTAATTGACGACGTGCTTCCTGTAATGAAGGATGACTCTTTGCTGTCTTCCCACCCAATTGTGGTCGATGTGTCATCTCCAGCTGAAATCACCTCTGTATTTGATGGGATATCCTACAGTAAGGTAGGGTATCCTCCTCTTGTGACTTCGGATACAAAGAAAGTGGAGGCTTTGAGAAAAGAAAGTGGAGAGGAGATAAATGTCAGGGGAGCTCATAATCATAACTCTTAACCCCCTTGGGCTGCATCTGTGTGGATCTTTTTTCTGGGACATTCCCAACTGTTGTCAGTAACAATTCAGTCAAAAGTGACTGTGAGAGGAGCAGTGCAGCCAGAGCCCCAGTCAGCCGCTGTGTGCCATGCAAACCTGCTCACAGCATGCAGAGGAGCAGGGAAATCAGTGTCAGCAGATTCTGGCACTAGAGTTGTCAGGTTTTAAATAATTCTAAACCAGCTACTAAGCACAACCCTCTCCAATCACCCTGTGCTGATGCAGCCCAGTTATATCAAGCCTCATAATCTAAAGCACGAACAGATGATGCAAGGGCAGGTGTCTAGGTGTTCTCTCTCTCATTTCCCCATCACACCTTCGGGGCAGTATAACTTCTATTTTGAGGAAGCAAGGCACAGAACCAGGCAGTGAAAACAGGAAAGTAACATTTTGTCTCATGTTGCTCACAGTATCCCAGCCACCCACAAAGCCTTAGCAAAGATGGGCTACCACCAGCCTCTGCTGGCATTGCCCCTAAATTGGGAGATAAGTTAGCTCCACATTTCACAGAGAGCTGTGGAGTGCAGGACTGACTTGGAGTACAGTAGTCTATAGCCCAGGAGGTGATAGAGGACATCCCATTAAGTATTTGACAAGCTTTTTGCTCATCCTTGGGCTGTCCCTGTCAGTGGTGGTGGGGACGTGTGCTATAAAGTCTCTTTCAGGAGCCAGCTAGGAGCCAACTGGAAGAATCCCTTGGGTCTTGGGTCAGCCATCTCCCAGACCGTGTTGCTTCTGACCCTGATACACCATGTTTGTGTTGACAGCTTCTTGTATGACTCTGTCAGTGTTTCCTATCTGATGACATAACAAGTTTCCACTAAACACACAAAATCTGCCATTATTAAACTCTACTTGTTGCTTTCCCTCCAAGCTCCCATTATTAACTAAACATAAAGTATGTATTGCATTGCCTTTAGCTTTAGCTGTGCTGGAGTCTGTATCCATAGATATTACTTTTATTAGCTAGACTTGATCCATCCATTTCCATCAAGTTTTCTGTTTTCAATTGTTAAATCCTCTATCCAACAATACAACCAGTATTTATTGCATCATAAATGCCTCACAGTCAAATCATAAACTATGTGAAAACCTGCATTTTGTAACTGTGTTCTTAAATCAAGCTAACAAAAGTCAAGAAACATACAGAGCTAAATCAAATACTCTGGACAAAAATGTATTTTAGTGGTGAGCTAAGCAAGAAACACACTTTTGTATGGTATGAAAAAACAATGGAGAAAAAAAAACCCTAGCTTTTACTCATCTCTTTGTGCCTAGATAATTGCTACATGAACTTGTTTTTTTAAGCAAAAACACTTGAGGACTCATGCATTGTTTGGGAACAGTCTGCTTGGGATATAATTTGGCTTGGGATATAATTTGGCTTGAATGAGAAAGTCTTCACGTAGATTTAGCTCAAATTACTGTTGGTATTTATATATAAATGCGTGACAAAATTAACTTGTTTCTTTTTGGCTTTATTTTGGATTCTCTTTTCCATGTTTCTTATAAAAACAATCTCCTCATGATATTATTCATCACTAAACAAATAAAGCATCACTTGGAATGCTCCCTGTTAGTTTTACCAGAGCAATTACAGGGTTTAAACAATCCTAAAACTCTAATGAATTGCCTAAAGGTCTGTAGAGTTATTGTGGTGTATTCTGTGAGGGAACCTCTAACTGCTGTATGATCGGTGGGGCATTATGTGCCTAGGAAAGATGTACTGGAGTAGAACTGGTGGCTACACAATTAATGTATGTATTGTTTTTAATCCACTCTTAAAAAGTAATTGTATCTCAACTCTTTCCCAGTTTAATCCTCTCTCCTAGTGTGAAAGATTGTATTAAAGTAACAATGAGATTTTTTGTCTTTGGAGTTCAAACATTGATTACCTTTTCAGAAAACAAATACTTAAATAAGTTCTGCTAAAAATTTGCTCTTGGACCCCCACATTTTTGGAATTTCCCAGCTAGAGAAATTTAGGATTAAACGTTCCACATTTCTGCCACATACAATCTTGTCATATACTTGGCAATTACTAGAACTCTGTAGAAGAAATTATGTTGGTGTTAATAAAAGACTCCCCTCATATGCCCATCAGACAAGGTCAGCTATTCAAATCAAGGTCACTCTCTTGAACCTCCCCAAATAGTTAAGGGAAGTTATGAAAACGCTGGGGTTCCTATAACCAGTGATTTTGTTAGCATGAGTTTTTCTCAAATGCACTCCATCGTGGACTACAGAGGAGGGATAAGAGTAGGAGGAAGAGACTGAAAAGCAGTAGTAGAAAATGCAAGGGCTAACTATACATTGCAATTTAAAGCAAAAGAAACCTCTGCTGCCCCCAAACACATAAACAAGTGCATATTTCTACCCTGACTTTTAATATAAACATTAGGAAGAAGTTTTTCACTTTGAGGGTGGTGAGGCAAGTGANTCTGCTGCCCCCAAACACATAAACAAGTGCATATTTCTACCCTGACTTTTAATATAAATGGGAGATGATGGTCTATGAGAGGTGATACCAGATAAGAAGTGACTGATAGACAAAGCTGAGGAACTGAGATACCCTAGTGCATACACATGTCCTTATGATCACCATTGATCATAAGCAGCCTCATGGTTACCATTACTAATGGATATCTGCTCTAAATTCACTGAATCACTTTTTAACATATTTCATGTCAAACACATTAAATTATTGTATCAGAAAAGAGTCATCTGCTGACCATCTTGACTCTGCACCAATAGTCTGGAGAGCAGTCTGAGGCATATCTGTTCAAACAGTCCCTCTGCTGTAACTCGTGCAGCCAAGTTGTTATTCTCAGACACGTAAGTAGGGGAGATAGGATTTACAGAGAATTCAGATAACATTCTTGTTTTTATGGGACAACTGGATTTTTAAACCACTCATAACATTAGGCTTTCAGCTGTCCTTTGATTTAATTCAGAAGATGAAAACATGCTAATCCTAAAATCATATTCTGTGGTTTAGATTGGGTTTGCATTGTTTTTGTTTTTCATTACTTTTTGCCCATACTGATCCTCATTCCATGTGACTCACCTACTTCTCTCTTCCGTCTTCCCTTTGTTTCTTTTTTTCTTTCAAGGCCCAAATTCTTTATTGGGTTTTTTCTGTGACACCCAAGTAAGTAACATCTCTGACCCCGGTTCTACCCTGCTTCATAGGCCAAAGCTCTTACACCAGTTCTCAGCAAAACTTATTCTGAATATTGAGATGGCGTCCTCAACATGTAAAGCCCCAAACTTGCAGCATTTTTTGAGTTCACTACCTGTTGGGCGCTCAGCTGAAGTCACTTCCTCTACCAGGCTGAGCAGCTGGACAGGGCTAGTTCCCCAGCTGCCCTCACTCCTGTCCTGTTCAAAGTGAAACAGGGAGCCCCACTCACACAAACTGGTAGAGTGGCAGGACAGTAATCCCCAGCAGCAGGGCTTGGGAGCCCTTCTACTGGCACAGCTGAACTCTGAAGTGGGCATCTCATCACAGCTAAAGATCAACTCTCACATCCAGAATTAAGCTCCGGCAGGCCAGCATGCTGTTCCGTGAAGGAATTAGAAAAACCACTTCCTTAGTCAGATGGAGGGTTTCTATTTTTGCCTTATAAAATATTCGTTCACATGTTGCTTTTAGGTGAACGGAAATCCAGTGTTAGAGCAGCAGAGAATGACCTTCTCCCCTTTCCCTTTGCCCTCAGGGTGCATCAATCCTCAGAATGCTTCGAGACTGGATTACACCGGACCTCTTCCAGAAAGGCTGTCAGGTAAGAGTGGCACCAAAACACGCCAGAAACGCAGGCCATCATCGTGTGACATTAGCAAAGCCATTATTCAAAAAGTTAATATCAGAGATCCTGGTATTAGTAGCAACAGTATTTAACGCATTTCAGGACTCAGTGGACAATGTCAATGGGAAGAAGTTCCATGCTCCCACAGAAGCAGGAATGTGAACTGCATTAAGATTTGATAGCCTGCCAGTGAGGATCTAAATACATGGCAGCTTTTAGTGGAGAAACATCCTCCACCACCCTGTTATCCTGTTGTCAGCTAGGATCCCCTTGTTCAGCTGTAAAGTATGTCTGCAGCTTGACACTGCCACAATCCTCCAACCCAGCCAAGCCTGCTATGCAGGGACACTCTTACAGGCATAAGCTTATCTGTGCCCTGATGCAGGGGCGCCCAGCCCTGGAGAGCAGAGGTAATAGGGAGTACAAAAGGGAGATATTGCACACTTCATAGTCCTTTCTCATTGAGGAAAAAACATGATGCTACAAAATTATGGAAAGAAAAAATGGGAGACAGGAGCCCTCCCAGAAAGAGGAAGGTTGTCTGCCCTTTCCTCTGAACGGACATCTGTTGTCTTTGAAGAGTTACGGCACAGATTTACCACATTTGTTCTTACCTCCCTCCCTCCTGGAAAGCACATTTAAGAGCTGCTACAAGACAGTTGTATTTTCCTTTATTTTTCCTTTCATACATTCAATCAGGACAGTTCCACAAGATTGGAAAATACAGCCACCTTGTCCACTAGAGACTAATATTTCCCTTCTACTCAGAGCCTTCAAGAACATTAAAGTAGGTAGCTGTGACTAACAGTGAAACAAACAGCACCATCTACTGACTAAACATCACCAGGATCCAGATAACAGGGGAGGAAAGCGCTCGTTAGGCAGCCAGGTAAGACACAGGACAGGGTATACTTAGCTGAATACCATTATTCCTTGTAATAGTAATTTTGATCACAATTTAGAGGTGACTAGACTTTCCTACTTCTGCTCTGAGTCCACAGCTAGTGAAATCTCCCGAAATAGCTTCCTCCTTCTAAACAATCTCTTATATTAGACAGAAATCTGCAACAGGGTATGCTGGTGTCCATTCAAACAAAATACAAAGAACTTTTCAAGTACAAATTTATTTCATACTAACAAGTCACAATGGAAAATGTTGACTTTTAGCATTATGGGAAAAAAAGGAACTTTGTCAGCTGATTATTGATCCATTTAACCTCCTACTCACGGTACTACTGCCCATGGGTAGATACTCTGTACAACTGACCTGTACTCTCTGTACCTTTGTACAACTGAATATGTGCATTGTTTTCATAGGCAAAGAAGAAAGACTTGGTAGTATTTTCACGGTCTTCTACCTCTCTCTAGGCATATTTGAAGAAACACCATTTCCAGAATGCCAAGACACAACAATTTTGGGAAGCTCTGGAAGCGGTAAGCTTTGCAGCAACCCAAACCCTTCCTAATAAATGTTTCATATCTCACCCACTGATTTGTTTCCCAAACTTTTTATATTCTGTAGCTTTTCTGTCAATGGGAGATCACAAGCTAGGCAGCCTCCCAGTATATTCCAAAACATCTTATTTCTAGCAAATATATATAATTTCCTCACTTTTGGCATAAGACTGTGAGTGTGGAATAAGAAACAAAAAAGGCGGCCTTGCTAACAAATATCCTGCTACTGAAACATTCCACCCCAGGAACACAAACTCATTTCATGGGTGAAAACACCCCTCATCCACCACACACATGCACCCCATACTCTCCCTTCTCTCTAACGAGAATCAGCTGTTTGAAATCTCTCAACAGTATCCATTCCCAAGTAATTTTGGTGCTTACCTCCATCTCTAGCTTCTGAGTCCCAGTTGGGTCATTCTCTGTGCCACCATTTTCTGATCTTTCCTTTTCAATGAGGTTGGACTGTTTCTTTCCATCTATCTCATTACCCCCAAAAGCCCACCTGCATGCTACCAGGTTCTTCCCCTGATGATATTTCCTTTCCTTCCACGACTGTGGACATTCGCACAGCCCAAGCTGCACTTTTGTATCTTCTTTCAAGTTCCCATCTTCTCCTTGGTCTCAGACTTCTTCCTGCTCAGCAGGACTTCTTCTTGCTCTCTCTCCAATGTTCTGCATCTTCATGTCATCTACCTCGTCTGAAGAAGGAAACAGTGATCCTACCTCCCTTCCCTCACAGGTGACAGCCTGGGGAGCCAGTGGCAGCTTTCACCATCTCCAGTCTCTAGGATAGAAGTTCACAGTCCACAGAATGGATCAAATTTTACATTAGTGCAGCTGCTGGTGGTTAATACTGGCCCCTCCTTCACACTCAAAACAGGGCATGCTGTAAGGAGACTTTTGGCTTTGAAAAGTCTCTTTATATCCTTTCTGTCCTGTTTGGTTACTTCATCAGAAAAAAATGGAGAGACCTTAGAGCATGGAAGGGGCCTCAAAGGTTCATCAGTATTTCTCATCCATGTTACTGGCCAGTCTCCTGCCCACATACTTCTTGTTTCCTCTGTCCATGTTCAGTTTTCCAGCTCATTCCTTCTTCCAGTGACAGGCACCATAAAAGGATTTAATGGAGTATTTTTTGTACTGAACCTGCTCTTTCCTCTGCCCCTTTCTGCTCTTCTTCCTCTCAGTACCAGAGGTTTTGGGTTTTTTTTTCCTCTTTGGACTGAATTTGCATTTTCACTGCAATCTTCTCCCATTTTTCATAGGCAAGTAATAAACCTGTGAAGGAAGTCATGGACACATGGACTAGGCAGATGGGCTACCCTGTTTTGGAGATGAGAAGTAACTCAGTATTCACACAGAAACGTTTTCTCTTGGATCCCAATGCAAATGCTTCTCATCCTCCTTCTGATCTTGGGTAAGTTCCTGCTGTAAATGTCTATCCAAAACAGGTAAAAATACTGTACAAATACTTTCTCCAGCTGACATACACAAAGGCAGTGTTATACCCAGTCTTGCTAAACTTACTCTCAGCATATTTTTTTTAAAGAAACAAGCAGGAAATTAGAGACAATTATTTCAAATTTCAGACAGCATCAGCTCTCTGTCTCAAGGTTTCTTTCTCAAACACAGCCGAGTAAAATTGGACAGCGTCCCTCAGATCTTACTCCGATGTACAGGCAGCTGATGATTGCAAATCATCTGTTGAATGACTGCAAGTTATAGTCTGCCAGACTAAGGAAAACTGACACAAAATTATCTCTGTCCAGAAATCAGATACCATGATCCAGGTATTTTATACCACAATAGTTTATTCTGTTTCCTACATGGTATAGGATCTATAATACATCACAGTGATCTGCACATACAATATAAGGTCTTCTCTACATGTCTGAAAAATGCGAATTACTGTGAAATAGCTAGTCATGTTTAAATGTTATTAATCCTCATCAAGAGCTGTTTTATTCTTATTTAACTCAGGATGGTATTGCTTAATTTTAGCGATCTAAAAGATAATTATCTAGTCAAAGTTAGCCATCTTGGGCTTTTATGGGACCAGACAACCAGCTGCAGACATTCATCTACCCTATTCAAGGTGGGTGGAATACTGTATAGGAGCATATTTGTTAATTAACAGATGACTGATGTGAGGGTAGATGAACCCTACCTAAGGGTTGGTGCACCTGCACAGAAAAATGGCTCGGCTGCACCATGGCATTAACCAGTTGAATAACTGTTCAGAGCTGGCATTGTGTATATTCTTAGCCAGACCCAATTTTGATGCAATACAACTTTCCTAATGTTTCAATGAAAGAGATTCAAATTAACCCATTTTAGGAAGATCTTTCTCCTTGAACTAGCCCAATACAACTGAACCAGTAAAACTTGCCTGTACGAATCAGAACTAAATCTACTCAAATGCAATTTTCCATTAGCTTCTACTACTTATTTTAATACAAAGAACTAGAACAAGGAGAAAATGAACAAACACTTTATTTCATACTGATTAAAGCGAAAAAAAAACTTGAGCAATGAGAAGGCCCATGGTATCAGCAGTTTTGGATGGGTATCAAAAGAGCTGGGATGATATCATTACCTGTGTGTTTGTAATGTATTTCTACCAACATAAGCAGAAAAGTTTGCAGGCTTTTGAAGCAACTCTAGCTGCAAGCTACAGCTCTGTGCAATCTGAAGGCTGGTGTTACAGACCATTTAGGCAAAAATACTTCTTTGTGTTAAAAGTTTTGACTTATTGCACTATGCTCTGAGGTAGCAGACTCAGGAATCCTACTTTTGCTTGACTTCAAGACTTACAGTACATTGCCATTTGTCATTTCTTGAGTAGAAATCCCAGCACCATTCCTACTTTAACCTGTCACAAAGCTGTGCACTGCCCCTGCTGTTCCCAAAGTGAGAGGGGAAATTGTTTCTGCATGTGTAATTTTTATAAACATCTTAGAAATATAATGCAGTAATACATATTATAATGCTGATATTATCTATTCTGGGACAGACTTACTCCCTTGCCTAAAAGTCAAACCACTGAAAATCAATACCTCTTCCTTTCACCTTCATGGATGGGGATGCAGAAGCTCCTGAAGGGATCCTACCCCAGATGGGACTGGCCCATTTCATGTCTGTGTATGGGGTTTTGATTTAAGCAGTGAATACTCCAGGCCTTGTGTATGCTTTATTTTCTGAACCCTGAAGGGATAGTATCTTGAGCTGCCTGCTTGTTTCTGTCTTGTTTGGCTTGAAAGAGTCCCCTCCTGCATGGTAGCACTCAAAAGAAATGGAAGTTCAATAACTTGTGCTCTTCAGATATGTAGCTACAGCATAGCATGTAAGGAGCAGATCCTCAATATGCACAGTTAACAGGACACAGCTATTGTATCTTATGCTCAGAAAAAGTAATCTCAGGAACATATAAAGAAAACTAAATAAAATTCCCCTCACTAAATACATTTACAAAACCAGTGTGGTTTTTTGTTTTTTGTTTTTTTTTTTAATCATTTATGAGCTTTCTCTTGGAGAAATACAATGCTGGGGCTTCTGGCCAAACAATAACCTCTCTAAATTCCACTGCAGCGAGCTCCATAAGAGAACTAGTAAAAACTAGAAGTGTATAAATCTGTTAAGATATTTTTGTTTAGAAGATACAAAACAATAGCTGATCTTTCTTCCTGGAGGCACCAGGAGGTACCATAGCCTTCATTTTGGTATTTCCTGGAAGTTAATGACCATTCACTTAATTCAGGGTTATAAATATAACTCAGGTTTTCCTGTAGCGCTGGTCACCCAGGGATTTCAGATGGAAGAAAAATCTCCCTGGAACAGACTGTAATATGCTAACATGGAACAGCAGTTGACTGCTCAGAAGGGCTTAATAATTTTAGCAGCCCTATGCAGGTGGCTGTGCAGGTATGCTCACTCCATGCTCTGCCGTCCTACTTCCCTGACTGCCTGGTCATGGCCTTGGTCAGGCTGTGCTGTGGCTCCCTTCCAGCCCAAATGTCTCAGCTTCATCCTGGGCATACCCCAGACTGAGGAGCCTGCGCCTACCCACTGAAGGTATTCAAGGAATTGAAGAGCAAGAGGTAAGGTTACATTTGGCTCCTGGCTCCCGGTGCTTTATAATGGAGGAATTAGGGTTGTATTGGAGAAAGAAAAGAGGCCGGAAAAGGCAAGAGGTCCTATTGACTGTATGGCAGCGGTTGCTTAAGGTCTTTCAGTTTTCCCATCTGTAAAAAAGGTTTAATGATACTTAATCGCTTATTTCAAGTCAGCGTTGCAAAGATTAACTGGTGTCTGCACAAAGCCCTAGACACATCAACATTAACACTGACACCAACCATCCACATATAATCACCTTTTACTAAATTAATTGCTTTGTACCCTGCTAGATTATTATCAGACATGACATGAAGATACTTCTTAGTGGGGCTGCATGTTCCAGAGATGTGGTAATAAGCTACACAGTATAGCAAAATGAAAATTCATTCACATGATCTCTCTCTGATTATGGGTAATTATTGCCCTCTCCAGCATACGGAGTCACCAAGAGGTGAAGATTACATTTAGAAGGACACGGCCCCAGCAGTTCCATTCATTTTCCAAAAACAACAACAAAAAAGAACCAGATAAATTGTGCAGCTTTCAGACTTAACTTCAGGCACATAATTAACACAGTACCATATTAACTTGACTAATACGTCAACATTGGACACTGGACAAAATCTTACTCCACTACCTTGGTCAGTCCACCAGATGCATTTTGAGAACTATTGATCAATGCAAAGTATGACAAGCTACTGCTACTCCCCATCTCTACAGCATGAACATGCTCAGACACTTCATGTTTTTATTTTGCTTTTCAGGGAATATAACTCTCCCAATCATAGCACACCAATTTTGTTGACATTTTCTTGCCATTTTGACATTTGTTGACATTTTGTTGCCTGAATAGACTATCATAGCACAGGAATATCTTTACAATATAAACAATAGCTATTAGTAAAATGCTATGTTTTGTTACAAGGGATATTTGGTAAATGTATAGGTACATAAGCACCCAGTTGGTTTCAGAAAACAAGATGTAAACATTAAACTAAACAAAAAGATACATTGGAGTTTTATTTTTAGCATTTGGTTTCAAATGTCATTTGATTCTCTTTCCCTTTAAATAATTTCAGGTACAAATGGAATATACCAGTGAAATGGAGACTTGGGAATTCAACAGATTACACTTTCTACAACACAACAGAATCTGCAGGTAAACTTCCCCTTCTCTTTCAAGAGTAATGAATGGATAAAGCTTTTCCATGTCCTTAACAAGAAATAAAATACAGAATTCATTTTCATGCTTTTCAGTTTTCAGATCCACGAACCAGTACACAGCTTAGTTGTGCTGAAGTTAGTGGTCATTTTTGCAATAAGATGATGAATTCCCCAACATACACATTATGTCAACTTAGACCAAATTCAGTAAGGTGCTTAAGCATGTGTTTAAATCCAGACCTATTCAAGGAAGTATCTAAGCATAATCTTAATTATGATGTACTAAAATCAATGGGACTTAGATATGGCCTTTTGTCGAGTCTAAGAAAAGACATGAAGTGTGAGGCTGATGAACACCTCTGTGGCATGGTAAACTGGCATTCTGAAAAAGAGCTACAAATGATTAACAACGTTTTCTAATGCTGATTTCAGAAATGAGGAAATACCCACGTGGGTATTTTTGATGATTGTTCTATTATGCAGTCAAATCTGAATTTCTCATTCTACAACTCTAGTGGCCAAAAGGGGTGTGTGTGTAGAAAAAACATTACAGACTTCTTAAATTTCATCACATGCTGGAATTTCAGAAATTTCACAATCAGCTCTTCTCTTCTTGTACTTGTTATCTCTTTAAAATGTAATTTGCCTTTTGTTCTGCTTTTTTTTTTTAACCTGGTTGCTTTTAGTATCCATGCAAAAACAAACAAAAAAGTCTTATGTCACGATACAAGTCAGAGGTTAACACAAAGAAATTTTTCTCCTCTAACTTCCACATGACATCATGGTGGGCTGCAAGGGGCTATTAACTTGACAAAGCATACAAAGACATGATTAGGTGCTTACTTCTACATCCATAAAAATCCTGTCTAGTAAGGCAACAGCAACTGTAGGGAAAAAATGCCTTTTGAAATACCTCGTATATGTCATCCAAACAGAAAAGTGCTTTTAACTCCAGCCAGCCTCGAACCACAGCTTGAAAACCACTCCTTTCAATGGGCAATAGAAAAACTTTCATAACTAGCAGCACCAACTGGACCAGGTCAAGCTTCTGAGAAAAAAACATTTTTCAAGGGTTCATTTTAAATGGGAAACTCCTTAAACATGAGTGCTTGAGTAAAGTCTCATCCTATTTTGTAATTCCTTTATCCATAGCTACAAAAATTGAATCAGAGAAGAATACAGGGAAGAAAACCCTTAAAATGTTAGTTGAAATAAACTGAAAAATGAAACGAATGGAGGATAAAATATGAGAACTTTGAAACTAATAGTAATAATGACGGTGAAAAACCTTTTAAAAGAGATGTTTGCAAGAACTGTTTCTTTGCAATTTTTTACTTTTTCCCATGACACTAATTTTCATCATCCTCACCCTAATCACAATTATCTCCATTTTAAATTTAACAAACTAGCTGGTCCAAGTAATTACCACAATTCACTATTCCAAGACAAGTGCTGGCATTCATTAAAGTCTATAATAACGCATCTTTACTTACAGCCATTTAAAAAATAAATAAAGAAAATGAAGGTTTGGATCTTATTTTGGTATTCATTAAAACCAAATATTACTTTTGGAGTCAAGGAATCTCCAGTGAGTTGTGTGTCATATAAGATGCACAAACCAATCACTGTTTGTTTGTTTCTCAGGAATTGTAATACCATCGTCTCCTAATACTTCTGTGAACATTAATCCAGACCACATTGGATTCTATCGGGTGAATTATGACACTGAAAACTGGTCCACGTTAGTCGTTCTTCTGGTTGGCAATCACAAAGTGAGTGTCATAACATTAACCTGTATGGTGGGTCTCTTACAAGAGGTCTGTAGAGGCTGTTTTTTCTGCAAATAATCTCTAAATTCTTTATCAATCTTTTCCTCTTTTCACACAGGCTTTTTCAGCTGCTGAACGTGCAGGGATTTTGGATGATGCCTTTTCTTTAGCAAGGTAAATTAGTTCCCTGCAGAGATTTCAACACAAGTTTTTCACTTTCCGCTGCCTATTAATTAGAATTAACTCAACTCAGGTGGTTGAAATAAAAATTCTAAATTCGTTATAAGTCTTAATTGCTTATTGGCTTCTGTTGTCCTCCAAAAAGGGCAAATTCAAGTATGCATTGTAGTACCTTGCTAGTACTATTACCTAGTCCTTGCAGTACCAATGCAGTCAAGAGAAATGCTACCCTTCAGTTCAGTGACAGAAAAAAAAGAGGGCTTTAATTGCACAGGTCTTAGAAAAGGGGTTTTGCCATGTAAGTAACAATAATAGAAGCACTCCAGAAGAAGTTAGGTGTCCAGAAAATCAAAGGCATGCCTACAATGCATAGCATGGCATTAGGAAGTTACCACCTCGGCTATCTTGTTTAGAAACTTGCTTGGAAACTTCTAGCTCTTGTACCCAGCCATGCTGACACAGATAAACTTTAGGTGACCTCCTGTGACAGACTGTAAGTCTCAGTCTCCTCGGCCTTTCAGGATGTGTCCAGGGCTAGCAATTCCTTTTTGTGTGACAGGAGTTGAGGGCTACCCATTTCTGGGCACACTGGGCTGCTGCACAGTGTGAGCAGCCTCCTCATGGCAGTGAGAGCTCTTGCAGTTAGGTGTCGACCAACAGTGTTCCTCAGTGGTCTCTTTGGAAAACACCTCCCAAGTTACATTCCACAGACTATTTTCCCCCTCCCAAAATTTATTATTTCAGACTTTCTAAAGTAAACAGTGTCCTAATATCTTTAGAGAAGCAAGTTTTTCAAACTAATTAAAATAACAGAAGTTATGTTTTCTCCTTCCATAGAGCTGGACTTGTGGATTACCCTGTTGCCCTGGAGCTCACAAAATACCTAATAGATGAAACAGACTATTTACCTTGGCATAGAGTTATCTCATCTGTAACTTACCTCGCAAACATGCTTGAAGATGATACACAACTCTATCTCCAGTTTCAGGTGATGAAGAAAAAAAAACATTCCTGCATGGCAGCACTGGATCTGACAGTTCAGGATCTGTAACAGTAATAATATTGAAGTTCAAGTGATTTTCAGTGTTGCTGAGCTATCAGTATTTACTTTTTGTTACTGTACTCTTAAAAAAAAAGTGCTGAAGACTGCTTAGTACTGATCTCTAAATTACCTGGATTCTCAATTCAAGACTATGCACTTGGAGGAAAGAAATTATGCCTAATTATTCTTATAATCCATCACCATAAGCCACAGTACAGACATTTGGTAGTCAAGGCTGTCCTGCATCCAGTAAAGAAGTATGTATAGGGCAGCAAAATCTCTGACACCTGTCCTTAGTACAAAGGATGGCTATATCTCAATGTGGCAGCGAACAGGCTTGTTAGTTGACCTAAGATGCTGAACATGATTTAATGGTCACTAAAATAAGTATTTTCTGAACTCAGCATTATCTCTGGAAAAGCGTTGTGGCAGTGTGTCCTTGCTGTACCCCAACCTTCATTTGGGAGCACAGACAAGGCTGGAGAGAAGCAGGTTGCCTTTGTCCTACCTGCACATCAGTATTGTAAGCATCCAGACTTGGCATGCTGTGGTGATCTGGAAAGACTGTGTGTGTGCATGTTTGTTACTTTTTATTTAAGAGACGCTAGTTCTGGAAAAAATTAAGGAGAATAAACTATGAACACAAATATATTATTATTTAAAGAAATCTACTCAAGTAACCAACCCCCTTTTTCTACCTCAGGAATATTTTTGCTACCTGGTAAAACCCATTGTGAATCAACTGCAGTGGAATGATTCTGGAGGCCATTTAGCGAGGTTGAATTTTTTTTTTTCCTTCTCATATTATTAATGGATTCAGATAACACTGAGCAGTAGGAAAGTATCTCTCTCTCCCTCTCTCTCTCTCTCTTTCAAAGGCTTCTTCGTGGGTCTGTTCTAGACTTTGCCTGCAGTATGGGTGACACAGAATCTTTGAACAATGCTTCTCAACTATTTGAGCAATGGCTACAAGGACAAACGTGAGTGTTCACAGCTTTTGTGACTGGTGAAGAACACAGCATGTGACTTAGTCACAGATCTCAAGCAGGAAAGGGGAAAGAATATTCAAGTATTGTTTCTTTATTTTAGTATTCCTGCAAATCTCAGACTCCTGGTATATCGCTATGGGATGCAGAACTCAGGCAACGAGTCATCATGGAATTACATGTTCAAGAAATACCAAGAAACTTCACTAGCACAAGAAAAAGAAAAGCTGCTGTATGGCCTGGCATCAGTGAAGAACATCACCCTTTTGGACAGGTGATTTAAACACACAATTTATTTTTTTTTTTCAGTACAGAAGCAGCTGGTCACAGTTTGCTCATTCCCCTCTCCTGTATCCTGTGTTGTCATTTTTGTCAGAGTACAGCACAAGGAATGCAACACATTTTCAAGACTGGTTATCTAACGCCCTGTCTTTGAGATTGTACTATAGTAGAAAAAAAGCCTTGTTCCTTTAGTGCAAAAAATCTAAGCATGTGGCAGTTTCTGCACAGTGCCTTCACCCTGTGTAATTTTAACTGCCTGACAGTTAAGCTTCAGGAGAAAATTAGTCATCTATGTTTCCTCTATAATCAGTGAAGGGAGGCAGGACCTCCAGAGCACTGTTTATCCCAGACCAGGAATGGGACTTAAAATCAATGAGAAAAGTTGCTTTTGGGTGTTGACAGTCACCCTCCATTGGCTACAGAGGGAGTTTGTACCTTCTAAGTAGCCAAAATTAGGCAAGCAACTTTGAGCAATTGTTACTAACAGTCCTATGAAGGCATCCATGTGAAGTTGCAATGCCCCCTGAAGTGCTGTGCAGAGGTATTGAGCTAGAACCAGAAATTATGTACTCATGCCACCATGGCAGTGATGAGGAGTCTGGATACTGCCCCAAGCTGGTCCAGCTGTCAGACTGGGCGAGCATCTCCCCAGGCTGCAGCTCTGCATGGACACACCAGCTCCTTCAAGCTTATCTAATAACTTTGCATGTAGTTGTATCATGTGGCAGAGATGCAGGCAAATATCTTCACCAGGGCTGCTCACCACTTTGTTAGAGCCCTATCTAAATATCGTAAGACGGAGCAGTCTCCGCCTGGATGATTTCCAAGTTTAAACAAGATGAAACAGGGAAGTCTAGGAGGTTCAGGAAGAATAAATATAAGAGAGTAATTAAAATAGTGGTAGGAGGCAGCTGTATGCCTAAATTCTTGTAACTACAACAGCCATAATCTAAAGCCGTTCAATAACTAATCATTGGCATGATTAAGACATGAATTAATTAGCTAGATCAGCCTATATTTGCAGAAAATAAAAAAATCCCCCCTAAAGCAGGGAGAACTTGTCTCTTAATTTACTATTAAAATAACAAGGAAGGGAGAAAGAGCAAACAGATTGAGAAAATTGTCCCTTACATATAAGAAAAAAGAAGACAATCCTTAATCCCAGCACACAACAGCTTAAGGGTGTTCTTCTGCAGTTGCTGCTGTAAAGCCATGACCACACTACTCATGTCCCTGCAAACATGCATGCTGAGGGATCCCTCCACTCTGTCAGTCAAAAGTATTTGTGCTGTAACTGGAAGTATAACTGCAGCACTTGCAGGAGTGCTATGCCTAAATGAATTTTAATTTTATATGGGTGAGAGTTTCAGAACAAACAGCACATATTTCAGTGTGAGCAAGCCACCTGCATGTGTACTCAGGGTCCCTATAAGATCTTTATAGCCTGAACTACTACTTTTTTTGGCACTTGGCTACCCAACAGGGTGGACTACTGACTATTGCAATCTTGTTTTCACTATTTCATTGAAATATAGAAATACTAAAGGGTTTTGGCTATTTTAAAATAACTTAGAGACATAAACCCTACTTACTTTCAAAAGAGGTGCCTAACTGCTTAGATTTCTTTCAATACAATTATCTCTTGACACAATTATCAACAGATACTTATGGTTTAGATCAGTGTACTTCACCTTTAAAATGCTGTAGACAAAAATAATATTTTTGCTTGGAAATGGGCTGTAGACTGTGGTGGCAAATACTTGAGAAATATAGACATTAGCATTGCATTATTTCTCATCATCATCAGTTAACTCTACACTGAAAGTGTTAACTTATTATTTGCTTTCCGTGGTCTTTCATGATAGGTGCTCATTGATTCTTATGGCATTTCCCTTAGGTACTTGAAATATATTTACAACACCAGCCTCATCAAAACCCAAGATGTGTTCACAGTCCTGAGATACATCTCATATAACACCTATGGGAAAACAATGGCCTGGGACTGGATACGACTTAACTGGCCGTACTTAGTGGACAGGTATGTTAATGAACACATTGGAAGCTTTAGATCTACATTCACCTGTATATCTTGTTATATGCCATGCTTTTCTATATTTTCACTATACAGCTATAATCACCGGCCTTCGCATAATGAAAGCTGGAAGCATATTCAACACAATTAGACCCATCTGCTGTGAGAAAGTACTTTGCTGCTAATTTGAAATCCATTCTTTCCCTAAATGATCACTACCAATAAATGGTGATTAAAAAGTATAGAAAGTCCTACTAAGGCCATAGAAATCTGGTTATTGCATGGAAATTAGTCAGTCACGTCTCCACTCTTTTTATTGTTTTCATAACAAGACAGTGTATAGAATATTTTTTGTTATTCCTTCTAACAGCAACAGCAAGCAGCAGACGTACAGATGAGCCATGGAAGTAATAGCAAAACTTTTCGCTTTGCTCCTCCCTATTTGAGTGACTTTTCTTTCCTTCCTTCTCCTTTCTAAGTGCTTGGTTAAGGCACGGAAGCAAAGCACACCTGCAAGCCTAGAGCTGTGATCTGGACAGTATTTCCATTGCTGAGCAGCAATACACCTGATTTCCAGCATGACACAAGAAGTCATTAATTCAAAAAAAAAAATATCCCCCAGAAGAGATCACTCCATTAGTGAACATATTTGAGATCAGCAGAAATATTGTATAGGAGTACTATTTTTCCAGTATTTCCAAAAATGCTGAAATCTGAGTGCATCTGTTTTATTGTAGCACAGTTAGAAGTTTAAGCTTCAGATAATTACTTGTGCTTTTTCTTTTTTAACAGTTTTGTATCAAACATCTTTTATTAAATTATTTTCTAGATTCACTATCAATGACAGAAACCTTGGTCGAATAGTAACTATTACCCAAACCTTCAACACTGAGCTCCAGCTTTGGCAGGTATGTTGACAGCACTTCTCTCCGTTTTAAGTCAATATATTTAACAATCTACTGGCCAGGAAACTTGCTTTTTTAATCCTCTAAATGTGTAAAGCAGTATGAGTTACTGTAAAACTATCCCAGTGCTACTAGCCTGAGCTTAAGGGCAGCCAAAACTGCCTTTGACCAAGTCACTGTAAAAAGCCACTTGCCCAATAGCAGCATTATTTGCTTTATGTCAATTATTTTTCTCTCTCTTTTCCAGATGCAGAATTTCTTTGAGAAATATCCTAACGCTGGGGCAGGAGAATCGCCCAGGAGTCAGTCAATTGAGCAGGTGAAGGCCAACATTGAATGGCTGAAAGTAAACAAGGAGGAAATACGAAAGTGGCTAGAACCACGGCCACGCCTTTAAAGTCTTACTTTGTTAAAAATACCAGGCACTCATTTTGGGTACTCAGATCCTCTGAGATATTTAGCAGCGTGGATTTCTCATCTAGGTACCTTAGAGGACCAAGGCCTAATATTTTTCTACAAACACTCAGGAGACCACTGCCAGAGCAATATTTGTGTAGTTACTGCTCCCAGATCCTGCCAGCACTTGTGTGCAGGAATAGCTTTATTTTTTGAGAGATTAATCTGCCTGAACAAACAGGACAAATGTTTAAAGTTACTCAAGGCAGAAGTGATGGCAGAACTGGGGTCCTCGCTGATCAAGCTGGTCTCACTCCTTCCACATACCACTCTGAAAAGCTACTTCTTGGTTAGCACAGAAGTATATCTAGTACACTCAGGGATTCCTTTCCAAGCGCACCTCGTAGGAGCTTTCTCCTGAAGGAAAGGGAACTAAGCAGTAATTTTAACATTGTCTGAAAATTGTCCCCTATATTTATAGCTGTAAAAATCCTACATTTGGGATTTAGCTTTGCATTCTGATACTACAGAAAGGCCAGTTAAGCTTCTCTCTCCATTGATTTTTGACGTTTAAGTACCAGTACACAAGGGATCAATATTATCAGCTTCTTTTTCAATGTTATTTGTTGGGATTCTGTAGCTTGGGGTAGGGGTCGTCTTGGTTATTTTTGTCTTATTTCTAAATCTTCTCAAAAGAAGACCTTGTGGCAGCTGTCACTGCAAACAAGACATACAGTACTTACTGTCTGTTTTCTTAGGGAAAAAAATAAAATTAAAAAATCTACCTGGAAGTCTCAGTCTTTTTCTAATAAAGTGGTAAAACTGCCTGGCACACAGAAAAGCAGCTGTTACATAGCCCAGCTATGCTGTCCATATAGCTTCAGTGACTTTGTGGGGGAAAAATCTATTATTCTCTCCTCTGAGAAAATACAAAAAAAAATGACAAATTGAGGCAGAGGGGGCAGATGAGTCCCACTGCTGCAATTCAGTCTACTGCAGAAGTAGGTAGCCCTGGGAGATATTAGGCACAGATGTCAGGAAACTCTGTAGCGGGATGGGAGGACAGAAGCATGGAAAAGCACTTCTCTTCCCCTCATCCTGCAACGTTATTCAAAGGGAAAGCTAGAGATGTTGAGGAGATGGTTCTAATGTTCAGAAATCCTGGGGTAAAAACTCTGCCTGCCTCTGGGCCTTGGTAGGGCACAGAGGGCTCCAGAGAAGCTCATATAGTCCCAGGTGGAAACACTTTACCCTGCTCCCTCAGGAGATACAGGACTGATACTGTTTTGGGCCTCTCCCTAGATACCCAAATAGCTGCAACAAGCCCAGACAAATCTGGTGACCAAGTCAGTTGCCCTGTCAAAGGAACATGTCAGTCATTTGCCTCCTGCAAACAAAACATGGCAGGATTTTGACTAACAGTAGTTACAACTTGCTACAGATACCAGCTGCTCTTTAAGGTAAAGAGGTGGCAAAGGGCCCAGGCAGTTTCTTCCAGTTTTTCTTCTTGCTCAGGTTCGCACACAGAGGACAGGGAAAGTGAAGCAGCTGCCCACACCCAAACTACCAGCAGCTCAGCACATGGGGAGCAGTCTGTCCTTCAGCAGCTGCCTGCTCAGTAGGACACATGCCAATTCGCCTTCACAATTTTACAGTTTTGATGAGTGAATTGAAGAAGTAGAAGCCAAAAAGCAACTCTTTTAGTTTCAAGGTCACAAACTGGTTTGGTAGCACCACACTGTAACACTATCAACGTGTTGTATCACTGTGACTATACAGTAGCATGAGCAGCTCAAAAAATTTTCTGTGCACTGCCAGTGCTGTATGTTTTAATTGAAAGTTTCTAACTCCAGCTGGCCATTATGTGCAACAATGCAAAACCGATATGAAGATGTTCAAGCACACAGCTCAGTTGTTTTTCCTTTCAGAGAAGATTTAATGAAATTTGGCAGAAAGAACTGATTCTCTAACCATTCATAGGCTTCTGCCACACTTTGCTGTAGAAAGAAAAGCATGAGTACTGTGGGAAGGACTCAAGATTAAGTAGTTACTTTAAGAGATTTCTATCCTTTGTTACATGTGGCCCCTACTACCACTGAGTGGGATTAGGCTGGCCAACGTTGTTGGCTACAGTAGTCAGCTTTCATCAAGGAAAATGTAAGAAGTAATGAAGCTTTTCTATGGTGCTGGAAAGCTGTATCAGAAGCAGCCTTCATTCAAATCACACAGACATATCACTGTTCAAGACAGGGCACATATTGGTAGCATCGTGTATCGCTGTAGTAGAAAAAATTAAAAAGGGTCAATCAGAGAGAGACAACAGAAAAATACCACTAAGGCAAAGAGAGAGCAAGAAGCCAAGGACAAGCCTGAACAACTACTAGGCTCATGACCCCGAGTGAATGGAGAAGAGAAAGGGATTTAAATAGTGAACCAAGCAATTGCTGCCTGTCATTTAATTCTTGCTCTGTTCAGGAAGATGGGACCATGTGCAGCTTTTGTGCCTGAGCCACACTGGATCAGAGAGATATTTGACTAGTACTTGGATACTTTTGATGCTACAGAAAGGTTAGCTGGATTTCTACACTGATCTTAATTGGGTAGGTGAACATGGAAGTGAATCCAAAAACCCTAGAAGGCGGCTGCTCTTACGGTAGGGTAAAGGTTCTGTCAATTTTAAATAATGTTCTATAGATTATGCAGTGCTCTTGCTACCTTTAAATGGTTCATGGACAATGTACTGTATGGCATGTGCCTCTTTCAGACTGTTTGTCCTAGACGGATAACAAATCTGGTACATGCTAAATCTTTCGGTCAGGAACTAGAGCATTTACAAATGGTCTGTGATAAGCTTAAGAATGCCAATTTGAAACTGAATCCAAAGAAATGTGAACTGTTTTAAAAAGAGATAATTTTCCCTCGGTCATTTGATCAGCAAGGAAGGAATTTCCACTGATAAAGCCAAGTGAGGGAGTGCAGAACCGGCTGGCCCCTTAGATCCACACAGCTTTTTGAGGCTCTACTGTTCCTATTGTACCACAGCAAAAGCTATTGCACGCAGTAAGGTAGAGAAACGCTTTGAGTAATCGAAGTGTGATGTGGTGGAGTTAAAGAGGGGCCACTTGTGACTGTTGCAGTGTTGCCTTACACTAGCTCTGCAAATCCTTCTCATATCAGCCACAGCTGTGCGTCCTATAGTGCCTGAGCCCATGGGCCCCAGGAGGCTGTAAACCTGATAGCCACATGTAGATGCTTTATCTTGATGATTCAGGTGAAGAAACAACTGAAAACATTGTATTACTGGACAGAACAAAAAATGAACAGCACCACTGCAAATACCAAGGCGTCTACAACTCCCCAGCTGAGTCAGTTTCTAAAACAGCAGTTAAGATCTCTACAAAGCATGCAGACATAAAAAAAATTACAATATATGTATGGTATGTCTCACTGTTGAAATACGACATGATTAGGAAGTATCCCTCCAGTCTTCCCACAATGACCAGTGCCATTTCTTGGCTACCATCATTTTGGGTGATGGTGTCTTCCAGCTGCTTTTGGGACTCAAGGTGAAAGGGAAAAAGTTAGCTTGTGACAGGCACAGGAGAGACTAGCTAAACTGGGTCAGAAGGATAGGACCTCATCCCATTGCTGTCAGCAGCAATACTGTACTGCCAGATTAAAACTTCCTATTGTGTTATATGTATCCAATTATGAAAGTTAGTCAAACAAGGTTGTGTTTGCTGTCCCAAGTGTTTAGGCAGAAGCCAGTTCACCTGGAGGTATTCCAACTTCACATCTACACCTATGGTAGCTGAATGTATGCCTGTATGTGGAAAACTGGTACAGAAAGATATAGCTATATGAGAATAAGGAAATGTTCTCCAGCTCACAGCTACTAAGGCGGTTCATATGGCTGCGCAGATATCTGAACTTTTCCAAAATGTGGAAAAACACAAAAATTTAGTTATAAAAGCATCTGAAATGTATTTGGTTCAGACAAGTCTGAGATTTTCTGGTTTCCCAGAGTATATTCTAAAAAGTTGTGAGAGAAGAGCAAATCCTGGAAAACATGTTCATGACATAGCATATAAGAGACACTGTTCTTAAGTAGCACTCACCAGTTGTTTCAGTAATCCCTCACCCAAAGAAAACCTTTCCATATCAACTTTCTCTTATTCACAAACTGATGTCCAGAGACTACTATCAAGCTGATATTTGCTTGCTGGTGTTTTAATGATGCTGAAGCATGTGTATGGATGGTCTCAAGAACCATGCAGTTGGGGAAAGGAAGAGATCCAGACACGAGAGAGGACTGGAGACTAACTCTTCAAAAGGAAGGCGGGAGATACAGGGTCATTATTCTTCATAAGAATCAAAAATTAATTTGAAATAGATATTGCAGTTATATATGTGATATCCACCATACAACCTTTGCCCTAGCTTAAGCCATCGATGTTAGTTTTCCTTTGGACACAGATGAAATGGCCAGGTGTCCTCCAAATATCCTTTCCAGCACTTTTGAATTTTTTTAATTGTTTGCAGTGAGCAAGAGACTGGTCACTGATGTGGTTTCTTCCAAGGAGTGCAAGGCTAAGCGCAGATCATGAGGTTCTGCCGTTCCAGAGCTCCCAGTCTGTATTGCCTGCTGTCAAATGCATTCATGCACCACAGGTTGGCAAAAAAGCCTCTCCAGCCAGAAACTGCATACCACAGAGCTACAGAGCTCATACCTGTAGCAAGTCTGCAACTAGGGGGTATTTTTTATGTCTTTTGCAAAGAGAGAGCCTGAAACCAAACAATTGCAGGATGCTCCCTGGAGGGTAGTCAACGTAGCTATTAGCCAGAGTAAAATTGCACAATGTTATGGCAAAAAAGGCGTTAAGCCGTAGGTCAAGTTCTTATGAACCAGAAGACTTGCCGTGGCAGTCTAAGCAGCAGATTTTCCAGGTGTCTGGGGGGCAGCCAAAAACTGATTTGATTCATTTATTTTAGCAAATAGTCACTTTCAGCGAACTGAAATTACAGCCCACCCAGGTTCATTAAGCAACTTCAGCTGGAGAAAACACTATGGACCTGAAGTTACAAAATCACTGATGAAAAGTCATCGCCCCCCTTTTTCTTGGCCTGGAGCACTTGCAAAGAAAGCAAGCAGATCAACACTCAGTTCTGCTCTCTCCACAGAGATGCACGTGAACTCTTCTATATGACTATACTGGGCCTGGTCTTCCAAATTCTCCTGTGGTACTTAAATAATAGCCAGGATTAAAACCAAATTAGTGACTTCCTAGTTTGGTGCTTCACATAAGCACCTAAGAACACAGGACTGCCAGACCCTTATATTTTATTATTACTTTAAGTAAAGATGGATGTCTTCAACAGAAGCTGCTAATAAGCTCAGATCTGCATTAATAGGACCTAAGTAATTAGAAATTTAGAGGAGCACCATTCCAGTGGTTTGAGCAATAGCCTGTAAGGGCAGACTTGTGGTTTAAAATTCTCTCCAGCAGAAACAATAATTCACCAAGTCTTCCACCTCCTGCACAAGGTCTCCAACCACTGCACATAAGGGGCGTTCCTCTCCTCCAGTGCTCTTGTAAATGCAGCCCTTCTTTTACTTTACCACCTCAAGGACTCCAAACCAAAAGGCTCAGTCCTGTGAAAGGAAACATTTCTGTGTCAGGCGAGACAAGATTTCAGCTTTTCATTTCCTCAGCAGAAAACAAAGCTTCATTCAAGCTGCACAGACTCGCTCCCCTCCTCCCTAGTTCAGGAGAAAAACAAACAAACACAAATGTGCTCCCCCAGTGAATGCCCCGAAATAACACTACTGCTGGCTTCACATATGGGCTGCTGAGTTCCCCAGTCAGACTGCAACAGAGGAAAGACAAGCTCCAGGCATGAAAGTGAACCAGCACAAACTAGGAGGTGAACCAGAGCAAACTACACCCTCAGGTATCGCCCTAGCCACAAAACAGAAGCACACAATTGCACAATTTGAGAAAGGCTAATACAAGCAGGGACTGGTTTTAATGAACATTGAGTCAGTCACCGCATATTACAAAAACGGAACAGCCAGCAGAGTCAACAACACATAATTAGCATTGAAACAACACAACCAAGGGGAAGGTCAGCCACAGCTAAGATCAGAGTGCAGGAGGGGGAAATCAGGTAAGACACCAAACAGCATGTCTTAGCTGGCACTAGAGTGGCCCCGTCAGAAAAGTCAGGGCGAGGATGAAGGACGTCGTTCACACAAGCACGATGCTACGCTAACATGCCGATACAGCGCCCTCTGCTCTGCTCTGCACCTGGGCCAGACCGCTCCCCACGTCCCCTACTGATGTCTGCAGGTGCACTGCTAGAAGAGAACAGGGCAGGGCAAGAAATGTTTTGCCATCTTTGCATTTTGAAAGAACGGAGAACACCTCATTTGGCCAAAACAAACTGGTCATTCTAATCTAATGGACGGGTGGGTTTACTCAGGAAAAAGACATTTTTGGTGTACCTTTTGGGCTGTCCGAATGAACATGGAAACAGAGAGGCAGTTAAGTTGCCAAGGGAGGTTGATGTGCTCGTCCTAGTGACACAAACAGCCTGTGCTTTGTTGATTTAAACACACCTGGTTTAGATGTAAACTGTTCTGCACAAAATATTTAAGAGTTCTTTGCAAATTCTTGAAGGGATTTTTATTATTTTAGCTAGGACTCCTTACATAGGAGATGAATGCAACCTGTCAAAGGCAAGTCAGATGGGGAAGGTTAAGGACAGAAAGCAGCAAGCATCAGAAAACATATTAGTGAAGTATCATTAAGTTTTTACTGTGGGAAATGTATTACTCCAAAAACATATGTTAAAGTAAGACATAAACTTCCTACTATAATTAGGACCTATTGCTCAAATACTTCTTAAAATGCAACTCAAACATTTTGATCTATTTTCTGTGTGCACTACTAAGAAATGAATATTGGTGGTCTGGGAAATGTGGTTTGTCCATGTATTGCCTAATCTCACAGGGTTGTAAAAGCTAGAACGATTTTACGGCTAAACGAATGGTTTAGGAGTGGAAATAAAGAGGGTAACCATGCAGATGCATCATGGTGACGAACTTCTTTTCCTCTCGTAAAAGAAAGAAAAAAAAATCTACTTTATGGGAGACGGAGGACATGCGGTGAAGTTTTTCCCTATTTTTATTTCTCCACAGTGTATTAAGAGCAGCCTCTAGTGACAGTTGGTAGCCATTGCATTTAATTACACGCGCTTTAACACAGCGTGCATGCTTACGGAAACACTTCCTTAACTAATTGTAATATAGCTTAAAAAGAAAAACAAAGTTGCCTTAGAGATCTTATGAACAGCACCAGTCATTAAGCACACAGACTTATGTCGCAGAAGACTACTTAACCTAGAATAAATGTCAATCATTAAGGCTAAAATTTGTAAGCATGGAATAAAAATAAAAAAGCCCAACCCATAAAATAAGCTTCTATGTCACATTTGAAGATTACATTTAACCATTTGAGTCATCAGAAATTGCTGAAAATGCAAGTTATGTTTCAAAAAGCAGTGGGCACTGCTACAAAGGACTAAGAAGCCACACACTCAGAACTCAAGACAGTCATGACGAGGTCGCATACACGCCTGTACACAGCAGGAGCACTGGACTCTGGCATGATGGCTATTTTACCTCAAGTAGTTGTCCGCAACTTTAAAAAAAAAAAAGCTTCCTAGCAAAAACAGGCATGTGTAATTTGCAGAAATTATAAATGCCCATAAACTCCCTTACACTACCCTGAGCAAGGTACTTGTTAGCTTTCTTCACCGATAGCAACTGAGGTATTAGAAAGATACTACTTCTTGCAAACTTGACTTTCTTCACGAACACACACACACACTCTTGTGCTTCGAGGGGTTGTGGAAACAAGCATCTGCCCGTGATCACACCGGGGCAACTCGCTGCGCTCAGCAAAATGCTGAGGGGCCATGGAAGGAGCTCTCGCTGCCGGAGGTGTGGCGGGGAACGGCAGGGCCGGTGCTGCGGAGCCGCTTCTCCCCGGAGGCACTCTTCCCCTCAGGCCTGCCAGTAGCCCGCAACAAAGCCCTCAACATTTCCAAAATGGGCTTGTGTTTGATTTTTTTAATCCATTGCTTTTGGGAGTCGTATGTTCTTTTATTCCTCGCTGAAAAGAAGTTAGGAAATATTTGTTTAAGAAATCTTAGCACCTGCCTTTAAGTCATTACTTCATTTACAGAAGAACGAGTCATCCACCGCTGCCTGTGGCGGCTGCTCTCCCACAGACATGGCTCTGCTCAGACCTCCGGAGAGCTGCTCCAGCCAGTCAAGCTTTGCTTACAGAGAATGGACCCAGCCTCACGGTCATGACTGTGTCTGTAGTCTCAGTGATTCGGTGACACTTTCACAGCGTTAAAAAGTGAGGCTGGAGAGCAAGAGCGAGGCTGGGAAATGGAGTCCCAGGCAGGACAGCAGCCAGGCGTCGGGCACCTGTCCCCTCAGCACCGGCAGAATGGCGGCTGGCACAGGCGGTGCAGCCCCTCTCCCTCGGGCAGCCGGGAAGGCGAGCCGGGAGGAGAAGCCACCTGAGGGACAGGCCTCCCTTGCATAGCTGACTTTCCATGGGCTATGGCCAACAAAGCCTTGTGCCCAGTGCTGGGGCAGAGTTCACCCTGACAGAAAGGAGGGTTTGGAGCATGAGGCCCCTGTATACAGGCATGTCTCCCGCCTCCCCTCACACCTACCTCCTCCGGTGGGGTGGCCTTGCTCTTACGCAGTCTGAGGGGGCCGAGGCCTCTTCCAGATATTCATCTCACACCAATCAAGCCCCTGTTTTTCTCTTTTAAAGTAAAAAGCCTCTCCCTGAGAGCACGGGTGCGGGCTCAGCCGCTGCCGCTGGGCTCTGGGCGACAGCTGAGTTGGGCCCCGCTGCAGCATGGCGGCCTCCTGCAGCTGTGCCCCTGCAAGCGGCTCTGGCTTCACCTCACACCAGCTGTCGGGCAGTGAGGTCCCTTCACAACCCCCAAAGACATCGCTGCCTCAGCTCCCCTCCTGGGCTCTCCCCAGCAGGGTCACCCACAGCCTGCTCTGCCTCCTCACCACGGTGGAGAGGGGATGGTGGCAGCACTTGGGGATGAGCTCAGCCTGAGGGAAGGGATGGCCCCTCCTGGCACAACACGTCCCGAGGCCGCCATTGTGAGGGAGACCTCACTCACAAGGCCGGGAGCCTGCCAAGTGTTTGTGTCTTCTCCATGTAGCAAGGCTACGGGAGGGAGAAAGAAAGGCCCTGCCGCCATACTGCGTTGCCTGTGGCGCCCCGTCCCCCCTGCGTGAGGCTGGGCAGCACCCAAACCTTCAGCAGGTCGTGTCCCCCGCGCTGCCAGCATGCCAGGGAGGGCCAGGGCGGGTGGCCGGGGCCGCTCTCGTTACAGCCACTCATCGGATGCTAATCCAATCATCCCGCTAATGAAATCAGGCTGCGCCGCTAATGAAATCACCCTGTGGCAGCCAGGGTCGCTTCGCAGCGCTGCTGCGCTCAGCATGGGGTCGGCCCTGCTGGAGGGTCACCTCTGCCGAGAGCCCCCCAAAACCTGCTCCCGGCAATGGGGACAGGCAGCAGGTCCACTACCAGCCTGTCCGCCAGCATGGGCTCAAAGTCCTCCACCAGCAGCAGCCCCTGCCCTGCCCAGCAGCCAGCAGGGAGCAGATAGCGGGATGGCTTATAATGAGACACCAATTACTGGTTTTCCTCTTCTCCACCAGCACGGTTTTCCTCGGGGAGCTGCCGCCCGTGCGTGCTGGGAGGGGAGGCCAGCGGGGCTGGGCCTCCTCGGAGCGATGGCCTCCCTGGGCCGCCTGGCATGGATGCTCGGGGAGGGAGGTGGTGTCTGCAGCACTTGCAGTGACCGCATAAGCCAGCTTCAGGGTAATGCTGCTAATGAGCAGCTCACACAAATTAGCAGAGAAGCATCCCAGCACCCTGGTCCTTGCCTCTCCGGAAGTTATTCCTGAGTGTTCCCAGAGTAGGTCTATTAAGCGAAAAGAAAAAGGGCGCCCATTTTCTTATGAAATAAGTGCTTTACTTCTGCTTCACTTCTGATACTACCATGCCAACATGGTAGAAGGTGCTGAAAAGAATGCTAATGCTGTTCCTTTTTAATGTCTTTTTGCTCAGGAGCCTTTTGAAGGCACCACAAAATATACCATACAAATATTTTTTTACTTTAAAAGCTGTGCTGGATGTAGGGGAGCGTCCTGAAGCATCAGGCTCACGTTTGGAGCAAGGTCTACATTTAATTGGATTTTTTTTTTTCCAAACATCTTCAAGATGGAAGAAACAAAGGAGACGGTGATAAGAGTATTGTTTGTATGAAACCTATTCAGAGCAAAGGCTTTAGCATTCTGCAAGCTAGCATGCTTCTCCAAAGGTCTGCTAGTTAATTGGTGCGTTGTTTAAGTGAAGGTTTTAATAGTGTAGGAGGCATAAGCCTTTGTAAATAATATTATCTTAAATGCAGAAGGCCTTATCATACACTCCTGGCTCAGGCAAGTCTCCTCTTGAGATCATCTGGAGTTTTGTCTGAGTAAAGAGTGCAGAATCAAATCCATAACGAGCCAACCGCTTAATCGAGTGGTACCGAAAAACACATTCAAGCAGTTTTCAGTCACATCTGCTAGACATCAGTACTGCTGCGATCTCACTAGGGGGAGCAATTTATTTTGAAATATTAGTCAATATTAGCTCTGCGCTTAGCCGGGCCACCAGTGGGTCAAAATTAAGAAGACTTTTCTGAAGCAAATACACATTTTAAGATAAAAAGACAAACAAGAAGAATAGAGAAATGAAAAGACAGCACTAGTTAAAAATTCTAACTTCTGAAACAATGAGTTGCAAACAGAAAAAGGCATCTATGTGACATATGGAGATGATTTTTGTGTTGTTTTTCCTGCTGAAACATCTACAGTAGAGGTTTTGTCCCTGTTTCCAGTAGAGATTCCTGTTTTCAGCGATTACAGATCATTTTGGTTGGCCCTTGTTGGGAAGTTTCTCTTTTATTTTAAAACATGGGTAGAATTATTCTCTTTTTTATCATAGGCTGTAAAAGGAAATAAATTCCCAGACGCATCAAGATTCTTAGAAGTATTGCAAGTACTCAGGTTCTGTCAACATTTCCATCTTAAACCATTATTTAATGTTGAGTCATAAACACCTTTCCGTAAACATTTATTTAGTGCCTGACAAGGTCTCCCCTCTAAAGGGGTAGGGGGTGGTGTTGCTCAAAAAAATCAGGGTTTCAAAATATTTTTAATGATATCTTTAAAGGCTGTGTTCTAAATCTGTCATGGTTCAATACTGTCCTTATTCATAGTCTATATCGGGGTAAGTTTGTTCTGGACTTGTACAGTGCCTGGCACAGTAAGGTTCTCAGAGACCCGAGGCACTGCAGCGAAAGCAAATAATACAGATTTAATACTGACTGTGTTTATGCAGTCTGACCCTGAGTACCGCTTAGCTCCTGGGTCCTGCTGTCTGCCGCAGCTACGTCTTGACTCTGTGTTGGGATGAAATGTGGGAATGCAACCGCTCTGCTTTGCGCCCTGCCTGGTCTGGAGGTGGGAAAGGGGGTCTGTGAGCTAGAAGGGAACCAGAGCAACCTCCACGAGGTGCACCCCTGTCCCACAGGCGAGACACAGCCACCAGGAATTATTCCCTCCTTACAAAGCCAAAATGATCAGCTTTGTGCATCTATGTGAGCGCAGAAGCTAGCTCTTTGTCTCATGTGCTCAGCAAAGAGTCGCTGGATGCAAGATGACCGAGTCTGTTTGCTGTAGTGGGTTTTGGATACAGCCTTTAAAAGCCCTAAACCTGCCATCTGGTCTGCTAAAGAGGAGCTTTCTATGGAGCACCAACTGTGTGATATAATTTTCAGAGTGGGAGCTGAAAAGATCTACATGTTAGTAAGCAAGATAACGTTACCACCCCCCATGATATATATCAGACCAAAGTTATTGTTATTAGCAGAAAGTAACAGCATCACAGTTATGTTTGGTGACGATGTTGGCTCTATGCTTTATACAAAAAAAAAAATATCAGTTTTTACTTTCCAGATCTGACGTACACAGAAGACAGATACCCTCGCTGCGTTTCAGGAGGCTGGATGGAGGTATGCACTCTGCACTACCCCAGGCTCTGGCCACACGCTGGTACAGAGAGCACGATGTTATGCTTAAAGAAGCCGTGCTTGCGATACAGCAGGATCCGCCTGGATCTAAGTGCCATTTATCACAGGGTGAGAAACTGAAACAGAGCCCGAGGAAGGAAAGAGGAAAAGAAAGGCCATGCAGTCTTCATCTCCATCACAGCCTGGAAGAACAGCTTCTCTTATACTGCTGCTGACATTTTAGTGTCAAGAAAATCAAATCTCAGTTTTCACTGGAAGATTTTAAAGAATGGCAAGTGCAAGTGAGTGCAGATTTAAGGCTACCTTCAAATTTGATTGAATTAGTGGGAGAAAATACCTTATTGTAGTTTTAATCTCTACTAATCCACCAGGGTTTTTATTCTTGGTTCCAGACTGAGATTTTCTGGTAATACTTTATAAAAAAAAAAAAAATATCAGGTCCTGGTTTATTGTATTTGCCTTACTCTACAGGTGAATGGAGATTTAGTAGATGTGGCGTCATGCAAGGAGGAAGCGAAATCTGACAGACCGACAGAATGTGACTAATAACCAGTTCATACAGAAAGTCTTTTTGTGAACACCAATGTAACTTCTTTGCTGAGCGAGCAGGGAAAAATCTGTTTGGTACTTTCAGCAAAGTACTGAAGCACAAGCCTAACTTTAACTATGTGAATAATGTCGCTGACTAGTTCGTATACTTATGCTCAGTGTTAGAAATTTTAAAATATTTGCATCTTTGTTTAATTGCTGAGGGATCTCCTACTGCTTTGAGAAAATTTCCAGAAAGAAAATTCTGAATACTAAAAAAAGATTTTAAAAAATTAAATTAACATGGGTGCAAATTGCCTTCATGTGCCTCTCCTCCAGCTTACGATCATTTCTGGTGACACCTGCCACTGTGTGTATACACATATATTTCTGTTCTCTTAGAATTATTGCAGCACCTGTCTTTATCGCATTAGGACAAATAGTACTGATGTAACCAAATGGTAGGTAGTACATCAGAGACCATGTCGTATCTAAAAATTGCTTTAGCAGCTTAGCCCAACTGAGGCAGCAGCAATAACCTGGATTTCGAATTGCCTGATTTCTATTAGTGAAAGTCCTGAGTGGCCAAAAAAACAATCCAAACAAGTTATGTATGTAAAGTGCACATAATCCTTTAATATTTAATAAATCCATAATATTTAGTTGTCCATCTCATATGAAACTTCTTTATGGATCAAGGCTCCTTTGGACTAGCAGCAATGTTAACAGGACAAAGTTAGCCCTTAACGCAACAAATTTATGATTTGATTTGTTTTCCAGTGAAACGTGTTGCTGGTTTAATGGAGACTGAGATTCTTAGCATGACAAACATTTTAGGAAAACTTCAAAGGGCTCTGTATTTCTCTTATTTTAAAATTCTTGGTATTACATGTAAAACCAAAAATGTTATGTTTAAAAAAAAATATACAGCTGTTGTATTTTTTACAATCCTAAACTTAAACACAAATTCCTTCCTTCCCCACATATGGCTGGAGGAAGGGGGGTTAAACTTTCGCATTCACCAAACTACACCTAATTTACACAACCAGAGTGCTGTACAAAACCCACAAAGACATCCAGTAATCAATTCTTTGGAGGAAAGTGGGTTCCATCTATTTTTGCTACAAGAAAAAGTTGTGCCTTGCAAAAACCCCTTTGCCCTTTGCCATGTGAATTAGCAGTGCACTGCTGTTAATCTAAGTGGATTAAAAAAGGGTAAAGACTCTGGGTGCATGAAAGCCTGTTCTATAGCTAGATTTTGTATAAGTGTAGCTGTGTCGGTTGCATGGGAGACCTGGGGCGGGGGGGGAGGGGAAGCACGAGGGGGTCTTTTAACTGCATCTACAGCTTCTGGTATCAATTCATTTACAGTGGCGGGAAGGTGCTTGCAATTCATTCCTTTTCCTGGTGAGGAATAATAATATCAGTATGAGGTCTTTATGTTGGTATAATGGCAGTCACGACGCAGGGGAGAGGGAAAACGTTTGTGCTGGTGCTCTTATGCCCAAGTGGTCGAAGCGACACAGCTTCTGTGTGCAGACCTGGCTGAAATAATGTGTTTCCCAAGAAAGACAACAGCGCCATTCTGCAGTTATAAAGCACTGGGCTTAAGAATTTTGCTTATGAGCATATCTAGGAGCTTGGCATGCTGACTAGATAAATGTTTAAAAATAAGTCTAGTGCCCAAGCTGACAAGCTTGTGCCTTTTTGAATATATTCATCTGAAGAAGAAAATGGATTTATCTGAAAGTCTGTCTCATTTGACTGAGGTTCTCATCAGGGATGTAACGCTTACTTGCCATTTTCCTTACTCACCTGAATATTTTTGGTATCTGGAGACAAAGAAGATAAAAAGGGTTGTACTCTATTAATCACCCTTCTCTTTGTTCTCAAGCTACCTCTTTTCCTTCTATCCCTCCTCCAAACATACGTCCCTTGCCAAATCTTTAGAAAAAAAAATAATCGCTGCTATATTCTTTCAGGGACTCTAGCACTTACTGGTACAACATGTAATACTTGTGTCTGATTTGTTTTGTTGGTATCTGAATGGAAGCCAGTAAAAAAAAAAATCACATAAAAATGGAATTTTATAAATAACAGATGTGAGCCTTTTTTGTGAAAAATGTTTGGTTTTTAAAATGTTCAAAGTTTTTAAGGAAAAAAAAATCTAATTCTGTTTGCTTATTTTGTTTTCCCTTTTTTTTCTTTTGTTCCTGTCTCTATTTTCCTGAGGGTATAAGGCAAATGAAATTTTCCTGGGGAAGAAAAAAAGGAAAAGTATTGTCTTCATTTTTAACATGGGGAAATGAGCACAGAGATGCTAAAGTCAAGAAGTTTCCACAAAACTAGGATACCTCAAAGGTGACTCTTATTCTTCCGGTACTCACTGTTACATGGTACAAGTCCTGCTGGCATTATTTACCTGTAACAGGTCTAGCAATTATTTCCATTGGACTAAACGGGGTTTGAAGAAAGGATTTTGCAGAAGAAATGTATTGTTCAGTGTTCCCTTAGAGCCAACACTTCTGACAGCCTCCTGCTTTCCCACATCAAGACCTGGGTGGCACTGATTACAACCCTCCTCAAACTCCAGCTCCCCACATCTCCCTTCTCTAGCTATCACAACAAGTCACAATCTCCATGCATAGGTGTAAAACTGCTCATGTACAGATATAGGCTACTAACTGCCAATGTTGACTTGCAGCAGAGCCGCTGTGTGCCCTCAGGTCTCCATCCCAGGGCCTCCTGCAGCTCCATGCTAGGTGCGGGGAATTTTGCACAGCAAGGTCCTGACTCAACGTGGGCTGGGGACATCGCTGGGACACGTATGTGTGCTGTGGAAGTCTAAAGTGCTGCCAGTCCTGATCACGTAGGCACCGTCCCGGGAGCTGAAGGCTGCCCACCAGTACTGCTCTTTGGCCCCCTCTCCCCACACATGAAGCTTCAGGCTTCTCAGCTGTGTAGCAAACCACCGTTTTCCTCTCCTGGGATAAGAAGACAAAGACAGAGGCAACCCACTTTGCCAGATGGAGGGAAGAGAAAATGGGATGGGCCAGAACTGGGTTCCTGTGTGCAAAATCCTGGGGACAGAGGCATGTCACTCCCAGTCTGGCTGACGGTGACAGCCCTGCTTCCTTGCCAGCCACAGCTGCTGCCACGTCAGCCCTGAGCCGTTCTTGGGTGCTAGCAGCAGCCACCTGGCTTTGCACGGCCATGGCAGAGGTGATGCAGGCATCAGGGCCCAACCACTCAGGCTGAGCTGCTTTCCTCAGCATGCTCTTCACCGTGCCAATGAAGAACTCCTCTAACCACAACCGCTGTTGTCACCTCCCTTATCCATGGCGATTGCCCTTTCCTAGTGCTTACAAACTCAAGAGGGGACACAACCCATTGCAGCTCTTCCTAATGCCCTGGTCTGTGCTGTCTCTCATAGTCTTCAGGCAGGCATGCCCTTCTGTCTCAAGCAATGTTTAGCTCTACATCATCTCTATGGAGAAAGCGCTCAGCCCTCCCTAAGTTTCAGTCTGACCAGGGTGACTTAATTCTTTTGGCAAGTTTTGCTTTACAAAAAGTGGTGATTCCAGCCACCACTCGGCCACAAACCCCCCTCTCAAGATCTTCCAAGCTGGCCCAGGACAAGCCTGCCCAGCCCAGTGGAGCCTGGGCTGGATAGCTGAGGTTCAAAAGTGCAGCCTGCGGGTCTGTTTGACAGATGACTGGGTGGTTCCAGAAAGTGAAGCAAGCAGCAGCTCCCACCTCGCCATCATCGTGGGGAACCGGCTGGGATGTACTGCAGCGTTTTGGCTTTGTAACACATGG
>VUYV01000022.1:3519898-3532797 GCA_008711295.1 Anarhynchus alexandrinus | reverse complement strand
CCTAATTTACACAACCAGAGTGCTGTACAAAACCCACAAAGACATCCAGTAATCAATTCTTTGGAGGAAAGTGGGTTCCATCTATTTTTGCTACAAGAAAAAGTTGTGCCTTGCAAAAACCCCTTTGCCCTTTGCCATGTGAATTAGCAGTGCACTGCTGTTAATCTAAGTGGATTAAAAAAGGGTAAAGACTCTGGGTGCATGAAAGCCTGTTCTATAGCTAGATTTTGTATAAGTGTAGCTGTGTCGGTTGCATGGGAGACCTGGGGCGGGGGGGGAGGGGAAGCACGAGGGGGTCTTTTAACTGCATCTACAGCTTCTGGTATCAATTCATTTACAGTGGCGGGAAGGTGCTTGCAATTCATTCCTTTTCCTGGTGAGGAATAATAATATCGGTATGAGGTCTTTATGTTGGTATAATGGCAGTCACGACGCAGGGGAGAGGGAAAACGTTTGTGCTGGTGCTCTTATGCCCAAGTGGTCGAAGCGACACAGCTTCTGTGTGCAGACCTGGCTGAAATAATGTGTTTCCCAAGAAAGACAACAGCGCCATTCTGCAGTTATAAAGCACTGGGCTTAAGAATTTTGCTTATGAGCATATCTAGGAGCTTGGCATGCTGACTAGATAAATGTTTAAAAATAAGTCTAGTGCCCAAGCTGACAAGCTTGTGCCTTTTTGAATATATTCATCTGAAGAAGAAAATGGATTTATCTGAAAGTCTGTCTCATTTGACTGAGGTTCTCATCAGGGATGTAACGCTTACTTGCCATTTTCCTTACTCACCTGAATATTTTTGGTATCTGGAGACAAAGAAGATAAAAAGGGTTGTACTCTATTAATCACCCTTCTCTTTGTTCTCAAGCTACCTCTTTTCCTTCTATCCCTCCTCCAAACATACGTCCCTTGCCAAATCTTTAGAAAAAAAAATAATCGCTGCTATATTCTTTCAGGGACTCTAGCACTTACTGGTACAACATGTAATACTTGTGTCTGATTTGTTTTGTTGGTATCTGAATGGAAGCCAGTAAAAAAAAAATCACATAAAAATGGAATTTTATAAATAACAGATGTGAGCCTTTTTTGTGAAAAATGTTTGGTTTTTAAAATGTTCAAAGTTTTTAAGGAAAAAAAAAATCTAATTCTGTTTGCTTATTTTGTTTTCCCTTTTTTTCTTTTGTTCCTATCTCTATTTTCCTGAGGGTATAAGGCAAATGAAATTTTCCTGGGGAAGAAAAAAAGGAAAAGTATTGTCTTCATTTTTAACATGGGGAAATGAGCACAGAGATGCTAAAGTCAAGAAGTTTCCACAAAACTAGGATACCTCAAAGGTGACTCTTATTCTTCCGGTACTCACTGTTACATGGTACAAGTCCTGCTGGCATTATTTACCTGTAACAGGTCTAGCAATTATTTCCATTGGACTAAACGGGGTTTGAAGAAAGGATTTTGCAGAAGAAATGTATTGTTCGGTGTTCCCTTAGAGCCAACACTTCTGACAGCCTCCTGCTTTCCCACATCAAGACCTGGGTGGCACTGATTACAACCCTCCTCAAACTCCAGCTCCCCACATCTCCCTTCTCTAGCTATCACAACAAGTCACAATCTCCATGCATAGGTGTAAAACTGCTCATGTACAGATATAGGCTACTAACTGCCAATGTTGACTTGCAGCAGAGCCGCTGTGTGCCCTCAGGTCTCCATCCCCGGGCCTCCTGCAGCTCCATGCTAGGTGCAGGAAATTTTGCACAGCAAGGTCCTGACCCAACGTGGGCTGGGGACATCGCCAGGACACGTATGTGTGCTGTGGAAGTCTAAAGTGCTGCCAGTCCTGATCACGTAGGCACCGTCCCGGGAGCTGAAGGCTGCCCACCAGTACTGCTCTTTGGCCCCCTCTCCCCACACATGAAGCTTCAGGCTTCTCAGCTGTGTAGCAAACCACCGTTTTCCTCTCCTGGGATAAGAAGACAAAGACAGAGGCAACCCACTTTGCCAGATGGAGGGAAGAGAAAATGGGATGGGCCAGAACTGGGTTCCTGTGTGCAAAATCCTGGGGACAGAGGCATGTCACTCCCAGTCTGGCTGACGGTGACAGCCCTGCTTCCTTGCCAGCCACAGCTGCTGCCACGTCAGCCCTGAGCCGTTCTTGGGTGCTAGCAGCAGCCACCTGGCTTTGCACGGCCATGGCAGAGGTGATGCAGGCATCAGGGCCCAACCACTCAGGCTGAGCTGCTTTCCTCAGCATGCTCTTCACCGTGCCAATGAAGAACTCCTCTAACCACAACCGCTGTTGTCACCTCCCTTATCCATGGCGATTGCCCTTTCCTAGTGCTTACAAACTCAAGAGGGGACACAACCCATTGCAGCTCTTCCTAATGCCCTGGTCTGTGCTGTCTCTCATAGTCTTCAGGCAGGCATGCCCTTCTGTCTCAAGCAATGTTTAGCTCTACATCATCTCTATGGAGAAAGCGCTCAGCCCTCCCTAAGTTTCAGTCTGACCAGGGTGACTTAATTCTTTTGGCAAGTTTTGCTTTACAAAAAGTGGTGATTCCAGCCACCACTCGGCCACAAACCCCCCTCTCAAGATCTTCCAAGCTGGCCCAGGACAAGCCTGCCCAGCCCAGTGGAGCCTGGGCTGGATAGCTGAGGTTCAAAAGTGCAGCCTGCGGGTCTGTTTGACAGATGACTGGGTGGTTCCAGAAAGTGAAGCAAGCAGCAGCTCCCACCTCGCCATCATCGTGGGGAACCGGCTGGGATGTACTGCAGCGTTTTGGCTTTGTAACACATGGATGCGTGCTTCCTACTGCAGCCGTAGTCTGATGAGAGCTACAGCACATGTAATCTGCAGAGAATTTAGCAGCCCAGCTCTAACAAGCCTCTCCAGAGTATGTCCAAACTAGAATTTCACAAATTTGGCTGATTCTATGTAGGAAAGCAAAGGGCATGTTCCTGACATCAGAGTAACCCTGTCAGCAAATTCACATCCCTGCTGCTAAGCGCATACAAGCCAGTTCTTTGCAGCGAGGTGGAGGTGTTTTTCTCCCTTTAGAAAACGAGCCAAACAACAGAATAATTTCATTATCCCTGGAAGTACTGGCTGAGACATTTCTGCTGAATCTTTAACCAAAAGATAAATAAATCATCAACCAAAGATAGATATCCTTCATGGATGTTTTTAGTATGAAGAAAAGTATGGAAAAATTTTAAGGGCCTAAAATAGTCTTTTACAAAAGGAAACTTTACATTCTTATGGATACAACGTGGTGCCATGTTTCCCAGTAACAGCGCTTACTATTACAGGCATCTGTGCCACACCTTTTGCCAGAGTACTTCTTCAAGGAAAAGGAAAAATGTTTCACAAGTAGTGTGTTAAAAATAATATTGCTCTTCTTAACCCATTAGCAGTGAAGTTAAATATGCTTCAGTGTGGGATCTTCCTCCAGCTGCTCAGACCTCCTGTGTGCTGTCTTCCCCTCCCCTACAGAGACAAATTAAGATGACCCTATGCCGTTCCCATCTTCCCCTTCTTGCAGCTATGGTGAGGCAGTTTTACAGTCCAGAAACCAACTGAGCTGCAAACAAGAGTATCAGTGGCTCCTCTGCTTGCTTGAAGGGATCTAAGACATCGTCTGGGGCTTCATCATGGACCAGCATCATCTTCCCCTCAAGGGTCTTCAAAGCAGAAGTGACCAGCAGCATCCTAGGAACATAGTTGCCATGCAACTCTTATTGTTCACATCTAATGTGCTGAATAATATGATCCCTTAAGATTCATGGCTCATTTGGGATTACCTGGATTCATTGAGAAAAAAATCTTCTTCCAAAATTTTCACAAGATTGACCTGGGAGGGTCAAGGACCTGGGTCTACAGCAGAAGGAAAAGCATCTTTCTGTGAATTAGAAATCATTATTATCTTTTGCACATGGATGCATTCAGGTGAGGAGGTGAAGTGACACACCCAGGGTTACAAAGCAACCAAGTGGTGGAGCAGAAAAAGAAATCTGGCATCCAGACTCTTATTTGTCTGCAGTTTCTATTCTTTCATTTGCTGATGCTTTCAAATCTGTAGTTAATGTTGCTATAATGCATTTAGAAATGAGTGACAAATAAATATTTTTCTTGTGGGCAATAAAGATGAGTTGATTTTGAACAGTTGTAAAATTCTGTTATGTATAAAGGATTCTTTATTTTATAATAGCTATTAGAGTGTTTGTTTGTAGGATTTTCTTGCGGTGGAAACTTCAGAAGAAGCATTGCTTTGAGCTAATCATTTAGCAAAGGACAAAGATGCCTTAGATTGCTGACTCGTCCTATAGTTAATGGTTCTCTCAGGCTTTTCTCTGTCAAATGTGGCAACTATGACATCAAATGTTATCTCTGTAAACACATGCCAACTCAAAATAGCACATGGAGGGGAAGGACGAAGAGTTCCTTATCCTATATTTTAGCCAAGATTATGGTCACCAGCATGTTCCTCTCACCATGGAAAAAAAAATAGACTTCAGGGTAACTATGCTTTCCAAAAGCTAAATTTTAAAAATAAATGACTGATCCAAGAAACCATTCTGCTTTCGCATTAGCCACCTTAGGCAATCATACGCCGAGTGCATAAAATATGAAATTCTCGTTTCTGGGATGCCAGAATTTGAGTTCTGAGACATTATCTGCACAGGCTCACTACGGGCACAAGGATAGCTACAGCTATTAGAGACTTTTTTCCAAAGATTTTGCAGGATGGCAGACTGGGAGTTCAGACAACCAGACTGTTTTGTTGATCTGCCACTGATCTGCCATGTGACCTTGAGCAAGTCTTTTCACTTTTCTCTAGCTCTGTTTCTCCTCCTACAATTTGCCTTATCTATTTAAATGGCAGCCTTTCTGAGCAGGGAATTTCTCACCTTGTGCTAGCTAGCAGTGCTTAGCTGAATGCGAACCCGTCTTCCTTGGGATTATTGTACTGCAAAGCTAGCAAGTAACACTACCAATTAAACGCACTAGTATAAAATACTAATAAGCTGGTTTTCCAGAGGGGATCTTAGTGCAGTCAGAGGAGCAGTAATGCCCCGTTCTCCAGTACTTCACTTCTGCTGCTCTTCCTATCCTGGACCTGAAGCTGTGACGTAGCATCCCCAATGCTGCCACTTTACGGCCGGGTTTTTGGAGGCAAGCCTCAAAACCGTGAAGACGTGGGGTGCAACAGCGTGAAGCAGAGCTGGCCAGGCTTTGGCTGCTGAGACGCACTTTGCTTTAGGAGCAGGTCAAATCCGCTCCCATGCTGGGCTTTATCAAGGAGGACGAGAGGTGCTCCTAATCCTGGCTGTGAGTGAAAGTGAGGCGGCGGAGCTGCCAAGGTTTTCCTCTGCATGTGGTGCTGGACCTCAGCCACCCAAACTCGCAGGCCCAGGTTGGCAGTATGCGTTGTCCCAGGGATTGGGGACAGCCAGCGGTGGCCAACTCCAAGGAGGGTTAGGCTCACAAGCAACACAGCCCTCTGCTGAGCCACCCAGAGCAAAGCCACAGGCACGACTGCATGCCAAGCTCTCTCCCTTTAACCTGCACACCCGGCCTGAAGTGGCAGAGGACAGATAATCCAGGTGGTTCACAGCCCACCCAGACCTCTGTGCCTGAGGAGGTAATTTAGATGCAGCTGAATGACATGCCTGCTCAGCAGCGAAGAGCCACAGCCTGCCCTAGTTTTTCCAGGGTGGACAATTGTCACTGGCCATGTCTCATAATGAAATACACCATGAATAAGAACAGGTACGCAGTACAGAGCCTTGCCATACACACCTTCAGAGTCCTCGGTAATGGGTGCCCCTCTCCAGAATTTATATGCAAGACCCTCAAATGTCTATTTAGCAGGGCATTTGCATGTGTGGCACGTGTTCCTGAGTGTTGGGAAAAGTATAAAATAAAAACAACCCTAAGGATGGGCTTTTCTTCCTTCTTCATGGCGTGTTGTCGGTAGATATCTCCGAGCAAGCAATCTGTACAGCCTGTAGAGCCGTATCCTGCCAGACCCTCAGGTAGGGACTGTGGCCTATGGACCGAGGGTGCAGGGAAACTCTGTCTTCCCCCAGAATCAATGGCATTAAACATAGATTGGAGGAAGGAGGTTTTTCTGAGGCTGAACCATGATTTCTGGATAGAAGGTATGGTTTAGTCAGGGATATAATGTGTGCTGCAGCTTATGTTGACTTTGGCCAAGTGGCTTATTATCCTAACTAGGAGATGTTTGTAAATATGCCCAGAAATATCTAATATATTTTACAAGCCAGGCACAAGCTGTCAGCCTGCAGCACATCCATAACAGAGCTGTTTCCTCAGCATTCTTCCTATAAATTAGACAAATGCCCAGACTATTTAAGGCAGCAGTTCACTTCACAGAGCAGGATTTCTTAATACAGGTCCCAGGAGAAATGTGCCTACCTACCTCATCGGCACGATTTTGGGAGCCGAGGCTTTCTCCTGAAAGGGTTGTTCAGCACACACTCGCCATCCTCGCAGCATCCTTTTCCCAGCCAAGCACACGCCTCCCCCCTCCATCTGCAAGCTGGGAAGAGTCAGCATAGGGGAGTGCAGTCTGTGCCTTTCTCTCGTACACACACGGCAAATCCCAGAGCTTTCTGCCTGGAATCCCCCTGAGTCAGCGAACAGCTGGGTTTCTATCCCAGTCAGGAGGCAGCTCTCAGAGGAACATCTGGCTCCGGTNCTTCAGGTTCTTTTGACTACTTAAAGAGGACCACCCTGTTGCACTGTCAAACAAAAGTTATATATTTCCTGCAAAAAATATAACACTTAAATAAGGGAGACAATTAGATGTAGTTTCATTTGCCTATTGCAATGCAGCTCCAACATCTTTGGGATGACTGGGAGGTTTACACTGCTCGCCTTCTCTTCGGTTTGAGCTCCCAGGGTGTTAAGAAATGGCCGAGCAAAACCTTTGGGGGTTTGGGGGAGTTGTACTAAACATTAAGCAGGGATGTCAGTCCACCCAGCCTTGCAGATGAAACCCTTGCTTTGCAAATTACCCCACAATAAGCTAGTGGCAATCTTTTTAGAAGCGCGTATTGCTTGGTGTGAATCACAGTGGTTGAGTGTCTTCTCCGACAATTTCCAAATAAGTGCAAGCCAAATGAGAGAGAAGAACAAAGGACACTGCTGTGGAGCAATAGATTTGAGGGAAAAAATTGTGATTTTGTGGTCAGTCAAATATGGAATGTGCTGATGGTTCTTTAAGATTTTCTAATGGAAAAATCATAAGCTGCAAATAGTTAAATTGGAGTCTCTATTTCTCAGCAAACATCTTAAATTACACATAAAAATCTCTTAAATGCCTCAGCTTAAGGGAGGCCCTGGCTAGTTCTAGATCCTTCGCCTTTTGGGGATTTCACAGCAGACCACCCACTGGGAAAATGAAAAGTTGGCATCTCTACCACCGTGGCACTTTTTTCTGGAGATGAGTCCCTAAAATGCTATGCTCTTTTCCCTGGGGAGATGAAGCGAAAAGGTCTAACCTGGTCAACGTGATTTGACAAAGTAGGGAGGTATAAATCACCCACGACATGACTTTCTCTAAACTATTAGGTACTCTATTTACATGTATTTGGACCAAATGTCCTGCTTCACCCCGCTACTTACATGTAATGTAATCAGCCCACACTTGTGCAAATAAGTCTACAATTTCACGCAGAGACATGTTATATGCTGTAGATGCCTTGTCTCAGATAATAAGCAAGTTGTATTAATTATTATAAATCTGTCCCAGCCTATTAAAGTCTTTCCTTAACGATGTTGCAGTGAGGTGGCTGCTTCTTTCTGAGTCAGTTTCTCCTGTAGCTACGCTTGCCTTTTTTGATTGAAACCTTTTGTGGCGCTTAGCGGAGGTAGGCTATTTCCAGTTTATATGCCAGCAAGCCACTTTGTCTCTAGAAACTTTTATGAAGATTATGCTCTTCACCTGAATAAAAGGCCTGCAGTTGGAACTGCTAATCTTATGTATGAAAAAAAAAATAACAAAAATACATGCGTGCATTATGCCAAATAAGTGCTCATTGCTAGGTAGAGATTAGGGATTTAGTTTGCTGTCCGTATGCAGGATTGATCTTCCTCACCAAGTTAGCTGAGCGTTTCACAACCACCAATGTGCTTTTATCTTCACACCATATGGGAAACAATTGTTTGCTCCAGTTCAGGTAAGAGCAGGTGAAAGCGGTACCTGACAAAGTACATATGTTTGAACCAGGCCTGCATGGCATATGAACTACGCAGTGCGTTCCAGGTGCCTTTCTCCTCTGGAACACACCAAGGACCTGACAAGAACACATTGTGGTTCCCCCTTAGCTTGCTTGCGTGCCTGGTCTCCTTCCTGTGATTGAATATATATGACTATTCAGCATAGTTTTGACTGCTTAAAGCATTACACCAAACTAGATGGCCAGGAAATGCACCTGGATCTGAAGGTCTGGAAACCTCCCAGATCCATCAGTTTAAACACAGTCTCCATGGCTTGACCTTGTCCACATGCCTGAAAGGTGAGCTAGCCCTGGCATCCTGCATTTTGCTGAGTTCAGCAGATTCACAGCCAATTTGACACCTAGTTAGCTAAGCTCAGCTTTAGGAGCTGCCACTTTGCAGGATGGACCAGTAGCACCAAGGCTGAGAGCCCTGTGTGTAAAAGGGTCCAGGAGACGTGGTGTGTCTGTCTGACCCTCTGTGCTAAAGCCACAGGGTCATTCTGCGCTCACATGCATAGTGTCCAGCAACCATCTCATCCTCCTGGAGCAAGGGACCCAATCGTGACTTCGCCCCCAGCTCCCTTGGGGTTTTACTGTTTGCTCGCAGAGGGAGTTGGGACAGAAGAATTCGCTTGCAGAGGAAAGAGAGGTCCCATCCATGAACACTTCACAGGGGAAACGTGAGAGCGGGAAGCAGCTGAAAGATGGGTTAGTACAATGTCTCCAGCCCACAGCAAATCTTGCAGGGGTCTCTCAGCTGCAGTCTAAAACATCAAGAGCCCCTTGGGGTACTGTAAGCACGCCCAGCACCAGTTACTAAGCTAGATTGCATGACAGCATTTTAATCACAGAGGCCACAGAGACAGGATTACATACCTAATGTCATGCCCTTAAGAGTGTTGGACTATAGCATTATGTGTAGATGAGTGTCAGATGCAGTCTTGAATTTCTTGCCAGGATATCAATAACCGCTTTTTGTGATTTTATACTTTTCACTCATTTGGCTAAAGTCCATGTTTGCAGCCTCAAATCAAGCACCTCCTCCCAATGCCCGCTGGGAGACCTCACTGTGCCGAGGACAAACCCTCGAGCAGCTATCTTCTCAAAGGGAAGCACCCCATGGTTCCCTCTAACGGAAACGGTGGTGGGACAGGACGGGCGGGTTTCTTCTTGAGGCCTGTGCCAGGCTCTGCAGTTCTCTTCGGAGCAGCCGGGCATTCGCAATCCTCTGGGGCAGTCAGGGTGGGCATTCTGCCCACAGCGCTCCACGACCTCTGCTTGCGTATACGTGTAAACTAAATTTTGTGGTGGAATTAATCAGATGCCATGAAGAATAACAAAGAATAAATTATGAGAATCAGCATTGACGTTATAGAAACTACGTTAACATTACCAATTTAGCCATCCCATTTTCCCTCTGCAAACTTATTTCAATTAGATTTTTTTAAGAAAGGGAAAGCCTGCCATTAAAATAAATCAGTAAAACATAATTGTTTGGATATCATAACCAAAGAATGAGATTCAGAATTATCACTCCTATAGCGTACCACACCTGAGGTGATCTAGACAGTGCATAAGCCTTTCTTAATATGACCGCACATTGGCTTCAGTGGCGTTGTATTCAACAAAGGTTTCTTCTTGTGACAATCTCTGCAGAAGAAATCTCACAGGAACCAGAAATAAGGTGTCTGCTCTTCCTCTCAAGCTGCTTCATCTTTTCTTCTCCAGCCAGAAGAGAAAAGTGAGGGAACTGCTCTGTGATTTCTAATACAACGTGTTTCTAACACAATGCTGCTTTGGTGTGTGCTCATGCCCACAGCCTCCAGACAGGGTCAGCATGGTCTTCGTAGCCTGGGCTGCAGGTTCTCTTCTTTACCCCATGAAAAGCCTTCACAGAGCTCCTTTGAAGAGTTTCATCCAATTTTAATTCATCCATTTCCCTAAACATCAGACATACCCTGATCCCAAACAGCCCATCGATTTCTGTGGCAGGAGATTATTTTCTGGTTGGGAATATATTTTTTTTCCAGGCACAGTACAACCTGCCCGGTTATCCTCCTTGCCCAGCTGTGTGAGATGAAACGAGCCTGTCTACGGCCATAAGAAGGGAAGCTGTTCCCCGTCCTTTCTCTCCAGCCACACAGCCTGGTCCTGATTCAGCATGGCCTGTGGGCACACGCTCCATTCCTGCTCCAGTACATGACAAGCATGTGCTCATTTTACCTTGGAAGCTGATGGGATACAAGCGTATGCATACACATCCCGTCGGATCTACAAGCACATCGCCGCTTCTGCTCCTTCCAGCGTGAGGAGGAAAACACTACACTGACCAGTGTAGGCCCATACTATTGCCATGTAAACAATGCTCGCTCCGGTCCCTGAGATGTGTTATTTATGTCCCCAGAATTGCCAGTTCTACCGGAGGGGATTTGAGTGGTCTCAAATGGCAATGCCTGGCCATCGCAAGAATTAAGTATTCCATTGTCACAGAGAGAATTGTTAGAGCTGTGCTCCGGTTTCAGAAGCCTTTTTGTTAAGAAGGCAGAAAAATGCAATATTCCCTGCACCCTAGACAATTAAAAGGAAACACCCTATAAGATGCTGAGAGCCTACAACTGTCACTAAGTCAGCAATGAGGCTGCTTCTCAGGGTAATTAATATCCCTTTTTTGTTGCGTAAAAAAAACCCAAACCACCCCTGTCAGTGGCAGCCATTTTCCCTGCTCTGTATCACGGGCTGAAGTTTTAAACTGCATCTCAGGTGCGTGGACCAGGACTTAAAAAAATGACCTGTGCTATGAAAAGTCCCTCCCTACATCCTTTGCTTGGACTCGCTGAGCCATAGCTGTTGACATGCGAGAATGGCTGTCGCCCTGATCGTGTCACACCGACATTATTTGTCAGGGATGTTGCCGGTCACCCACTGATTACAAGCTAAAGTCTGTGACCTCCTGGCTCAGCCAGCAGTTACAAGTACATCAAGTAGGACAAAGGTGTCCCTTAACATCCAAATAAACCATGAGAATAAAGCCCGGCTGCATGTTGGTGTTAACAAAACACATGGAGTATTTTTATCTCTGGAAAGCTATTTCCTATTTGTAATACTACTTGAAACCGCTTCCAAGCTTTCATTTGATGTTACTAATATTCATATATTTTATGGGTCTTGTTTTCATTTTCCAAACATGTTTATTAAAAAATCTTCTCAGGGCAATGGCCCTTGTGGTAGGAATTTCTGTTTTGGGGGAAGAATACCAGAGTTGGAAGTTTTTGCCAGCAGGATGTGAAAGCTGAAGGAAATAACAATGACTGGGGCTAGAGATTTGTCACAGGGAGTCAGAACACGAAAATTTACAGTCTGGCCATGAGACAGTCCAGGCTAAAGCCATGAATTTATAGGAAGCATTGCCAAAAGCTGGATATTATTATTTTAATCAAACTCTGGTTTACTTTGCACTAAAAAAAAAAAAAATGTGAATTGCCAGAGACTTTGGCTCTGCAGACAGAGGAGAAAGGGCAGAAGAGCCACCTCCATCTCCACTGCTCTTCCTATCCCGGCTGAAGAGAGGGAAGCACGCATGACCTTCCCTGGAGAAATCATGGGAATTCAACCGCCCCGAACCTCTTAGGGAGCGTTTCTGCTTGCTTGGGAACTCTGCTCGCACTCAGCGCTGCCAGCTCAGGCTCTGCTGACTTCAAAGGAGCACCAAACGGGCTGGGACCCACTCTCACACCGACACGCCGTCCTCCAGCCTGGCAAGAAATCACTCCATTCCTTAGCTCTGCATCCACCAAAGCGGGTGCAAGAATCTGCAGCTCGGGAGGTTGAAAACAACTGCATAGGTACAGGGCTTGTAGATTCCTGCTCCTCTCCAGATAATGCAGCCTTGAAAGCGCCCGGCAAGGATTTTCATAAAGGAAAGGCTTTATGCTCCTTTATGCTTGTATTGTCCCGGTGACCTTAATTGTTGGTGGGTTGGTTTTTTTTTAATTGAATGAGAGAAAAGAGTTCTCTTCACTTTTATCTTAACAGTATGAGGTCTGGATCTGCTGGAAAATTACTTGTGAGACCTCTGGATCTCTTATTTGCACAGAAGTAGCCACTTATATTTATTGCTTTACATATGGCCACAATCCAGCAAATCACTCAAGCATGTGAATAACTTTAAGCATGGAAGTAGTCCCCAGTGAGCCGGTGGAACTACCACCACACTAAATATATACATCAAGTGATGAGCCCGGCTCCACCCTCGTGTTTTCCCGAGCGCTGCCATTTCTCCACACGCACACCCAGCAGGCGAGGGGCTTGTTCCTCGGGTTCCTTCCCAATTGCATAAATCTCGGTCGCGGATTTAAACTGTGGGCTGCATTGATTGCTGCACGCTCATCGATCCTTGCCTGTGCCGACCCACCGAGGCTGCGCAGCCCCACACTCCCTTCGGATTAAACATTCTCCCTTTTTCCCTTTAATCCGGAGAAAACAACGTAACGAATTTGCAAGAGGGAGCCTCGCCGAGTTTTATAGGACCTTGCTGCCATATATGTGTGTCTCTTCTTATCACCCACGTAGAGGCACAGACCCCCTCGGAGGGCGGGAGCAGCAGGGACATCTGCGAGCCGCCCCACCTTAGCTGGCCCCGGGTGGGGTGGGGGTGGGGGTCGGG